>PVLC010027455.1:0-21875 GCA_004027655.1 Graphiurus murinus
GTCTGGGAATTGCTAGTCCTGGCTTCCAGACAGGCAAACAGTATTTGTTAGAAAGAAGGCATAGAAGAGCCAACTGTGGTGGTGCATGCCTATAATTCCACTACTTGGGAGGCTGAGACAGGAGAATTCCAGGCTCAAAGTCAGACTCTGCAACTTAGTGAGGTCCTCAGCAACTCAGTGAGACTCTATTTCAAAATAAAAAATAAAAATAGGGCTAGGGGTGTAGCTCAGAGGTAGAAGTCTCCTGGGTTCTATTCTCAGTAATACAAAAAAGGCTGGAGTTCTAACTGAACACAGGTAACCAGGGGTCACCTAGATAATGGTAAAGACATATGGAAGAACACACGAGAGTAGTCTAGCACCAGACTTTGGTATCCAGGTCAAGAAGCTTAGAAGCAAAATGTCTTCATGCTGAGTGCCAGATATTGAACTGAAGTCATATCCTGTGAATGATTTCTATAGAGCCAGGGTGACCTGAGACACAAATATGTGAAAGGTTTCTCTCACTAAACCTATTATGTCCAGAAAGTAAAAAAAAAAAAAAAAAAGTCATATATATATACAGGAGGCAGGTTGGTATATATCAAATTGTTCTTAAATAAGTGAGCCCAAAATTGTTGTTATCTATTTTCAAAATATAAAAATGGGCTCTAGCATTTTCTGAAAATCCTCTGTAAGCAAATATTAATGCATATCACAATCTAATGGCATTTAGGGAAGTTAAAATATGCATCTTATCTTCTGAGATGCAAATGATTATCTGATTTAGGATGATCTTGATTTTAAAATCAGAAACTTTTCTGCGAATGGCTCCTGACTTCAATCAAATACCTACTTCCAAAGAACATTGTTTAAACAAAGAAACAAAATTTCAGATGAGATCCCGATCTTATTACTGATACCATATAACCTGACAACACCAATTACTTGGTCATGCTAGGATTCCTTTTCATCCTGAGAAAAATCTAGGCAACAAACAATTAAAGAATTTTATCCAGGAGAAGAGTGTTCTATGAGTTATATCAAAGTAGCAAGAGTCCTTGTGTAGTTATGAGGTCTATACATTTTTTTGATTCAGTTTTTTAATATTATTAAATAGCTTTGAAAGTATAGATTAGGAAGACCAAGATAGTTTGAACCTGTTTGTCTGCCATGAGATTTCTTTGTTCACCCATAATCATTGCATTGTGTGTGTGTGTGTGTGTGTGTGTGTGCATGTGTGTGTGTTACTGGGGATTCAAACCAGGGGAATTCTACCTCTGACCTATACCCCCAGGCCTATTTTATTCTTTTTTTTTTTTTTTGAAACATGGTCTCACTAAGTTGCTGAGGATGGCTGTGAACCTGTGATCCTCCTGTCTCAGCCTCCCAAGGACTGGGATTACAAGTGTGTGCCACCATGCCCAGATATCCATAATCTTTTATTGCTTGGAAACAATTCTTAATGGCATAAACTTGAGAGCAGTTTCCCCACATGTGTTTTGATGTTTGAAATCAGCAAGCCTTTTTCTAAATGTTTCTCCTGCTCAGTCAGCAGCATCCTTGGTCCTTTACTATCTGTATAATTTTTTCATCAGCTTTTGCTCCCTCTGCTGGATTATAAAAGCAAGCAGCAAAATGAACTGATTCTAAAAGAGAAGTATGAACTCCCTACCCCATCACCAATCTTTTACATTTTGAAAACGTATGCAAAATCTGTTCTAAAAATGACCGTATAGACTTAACTTAGCATTTTAAAAAATTAATTATTCCACCACATTCTTATCTTTCAATTGCACACTGTGTCTTTATTATTATTTAACAGATATTTATTTTCTTTTTTACATTGCAATGAAGATAACAAGCACATCTGCAGTGAATTCTAGAGTGTAACTTTCCAAAATATAATTTTTCTGGTAGATATGCATTGCTGTATATTATCTGCTTACCAAATTGTAACTAAGTCAGAAGGATGACAGCAAAATCAAAATATGTAATAAATTCAAGATGACTTATAAAGATCTGTGTTTAAATGCTCTTGAGTAATGATTGTGAAACTTAAAAATCCTTGTTATGTGAAACCTTAACATCATTCCACAAAAAAGCAAAGGATAGAGAAAAATAAAGTTTCATTTATATTGGTTGATAATAGCAATTATAGAAACAACAAAAATCTTTAGAGAATTCAGCAAGTGCCAAACTGGCACATTGTTATATTGTGATTGTATGTGTCAATACATATTTAAGAAGTAAAATTAGAATGAATTTGAGTCTAATTGTCAGAAATATGTTTTCAGGTAACAAAATACTTATTTCGTTCACAAGTGAGTTGTCCAGTCCAACATACTTTAACATCTGATGAAAAATGACAGGCTATGCTTGCAGATATGCATATTCAGTTACCCTGGAATTAAAATTGGCTCCAGGGCCCCCAAGGGATTTGGAAATAAAATCATGGGCAGAGAGAATGTCCACATTTGTGTGTCACCTAAAATGATGCTTTCTCACTTATCCTATTAAAAGGTCAAAAACACTGAATCTATAAATAAATCTCTTGATTACTAGCAAGGAGGATAAACCTTTAAGCGTTTTAGCTTCTTCATTTGTTAGTAACTGATTTTACCCTTAATCCCTGCAGCCTAGCAGCCTCATATATGTCTGTTTTTAGCTATTTAAATTTGCTCTTCAAAAATATTTCAGAAATACAATACCATATGTGCAAGGACATTAACTAGTTGCTATGCTTAAAGGATATACATGAGAAATAAGTGCTGAGGTCAATACAAAATGCTTATACTAATGTCAAAATATTCAGGCAACATGTAAATGCATTTTTTAAGTACTGAGAGTTAAGTCATTTGGCTCTAGGAATCCTCTTTTCTTTCCTTTTGCCCTGTGAAATTCCTAAGTTCCAAATAGCTCACAATGTGTGTGTGTGTGTGTGTGTGTGTGTGTGTGTGTGTGTGTGTGTTCAGAATGCTATCCTGTCATAGCCCCCAAATTTAGGCCAAGACATTGGCCTAAAATACCAATTTAAGTGGCATTATTAAAATAGCGTTTTGAATTAGTCTTTATATTCACAAATCAGAACCTGGCATGTTAAATCTACATAAGCTAAAGGGCTAGTTAAGAGAGAATTTAATGCTGCAAAGAGCTTAACCTCCTTATTCCATGATGATCTGCTTACTGAGTCTAAAAAGCACATGCTTCATTAAGTTACTTAAAGGTTTTAGTTCAAAGCAATTGAACAGCTTTTAGCTTCCCATTGGCAACTGCATGCAATTCATGAGCTAGGTGAAGCAATATTTCAATTATCTCTGTAAGACATAAATATATAAGATGTTAAGATGCAGCTACCTAATATCAAAACTTTCCTGATGATTATTTTGATGGTGGCATATGCCAATAGGGAAACTCAATACCACATTTGCCTCTATATATTGCAATAGGGCAAGGAAAGTTATAAAAATAAGTTTGTAGAGAAATATTTATATTTACCAATATATAGCAAATTAAGTATATAGAACATTAAAACAGTGAAATTTAGGGAATAGACACACTGATAGAGCTTAATTTCACTGGAAATTAAGGGAAAACTACATAAGAACATACTATACAGAAATGATATCTTTGGGACTTTGTTAGAGACAAAGTGCCTTCATATATAAGAAAAGATAGTGTTTTGCTTTCTTCTTATAATGGTTAATGACAGGCTCCAGGAAAGAGAAATCTTTAAATAAATGTCTGTTGTCCATTGAGAGCCAAACACTAACTCATTATCAAGTTGTCCATCTTAAATTCTGCATACATGGCTAAGCAAAATTGAACTGAGAAGTAGTGCTGGGTGAATTTGCCCTGCTGTTTCCATGGAAACAGATGCTAGCTTACATGTTTTTAAAGCTGGTTTTAAAGTGAAAAACTACATAACAATAATAACTCAGAATGCTCAATACTTACTATATCTCATAGATTTAAAAGTATATTGCTTATTATTAAAACAACAGTTCATAGTATGCCATATAGCTTATGCAGGGCACCTTCAATTTCTACCATTTTTTTTTATCTGTTTGATTATTTCCTGTCATCCTCTCCCAATTTTGGTAGAATGGCTTAAGAGTAAAGGTTTTTCTTTATTTGGCTCTGCATCCTTAGCACATAAAATGGGTTTCAGCTCAAGCTCTTTTTTAATAAAAACTTTTTGAATGAATAAAATATTTTATTAAGTCAACCATTTTGTTTCTTCCAGTTATAACAAGACAGTGAGCTTCAGTGTCAGACTTTCAGGTATTTGGATGTGACTTCAATTATTAGGTAGCCATGTAACCCATAAGACAATGACATAAACTTTCCATGTATCAGTCTCCTCAATAAATGGGGACAATAACAAAACCCAAGTCATGAGTTGGTCAATTTAAGCAGTATAATTCATATGAAGAATCTAGAACATTGTTTAATGTAGTAAGAAATAAGTAAATGGCAATTATAATAATTATAATAGCTATAACTACTGTGGCTGCTATGACTTCTTTCCAGGCATTCTACTAGAAGCTTTGTCTTTAATAATCTTTATTCTTCTGATGGGGGTATTGAGAGGATACTTAAACTCACTCAAGTTGAACACTGTGAGGCCAGGATCTGAACCATCCCCTGCCTGACTCCAGGCCCTAGGATTTATCCAATACACCATGATCCCTCCTTTGGATATGTTTCAAATATCCCAAAAGACTCAAACCCTGTTTTAAAAGTTTTTCCACATGCATTTGAGAAGGAGGGAGGGCGAGGGAGTGGGGTAGGAATTGGGGAAGGGGTTAAATGAGAAATGTGTGCATATATGCCTTTATCAGTTTGTACCTAACAAAGATGTATGATTACAATGCACCAATCAATAATAATAAAAAAATAAAATAAAACAGCAATTTGATCATTTAAAAAGTTTCTGTTTATTCAGGTTACCTGAAGATTGTCCAACTTTTATAATTTATCATAACATTAATAAATTTAATTATGGTTTTAAAATAAAAAAAAGTTTTTCACAAAGTATTTCTAAAATATATGACCATCCAATTCATTACAGAAGATAGCTAATTCAAAACCAGTTGGTTGCAGAATGAAATTTGTCCACACTATATTTTACTTTTAAGGTAGCTAGCTATAGTACAGAAAAGCATAAAACGAGATTTCTGAGGAGTCACTTGGTAGCCCTAGCAAATTTCCAAAAAGTCCTCTTTAGTAGTATCTGTCTTGCTATAGCACCTGGTCACACCTCCTTTGAGTCAGGAAGTTTGCAGAATTGAGAACAGTCTCAGCAATGTAGGAAGACTCTCAGCAATCTAGGGAGACCCTGTTTCAAAATAAAAAATAAAACAGCTATGGATGTGGCTCAGAGGTAGAATGTCCCTGGGTTCAATACCTAAACACACACACACACACACACACACACACACACACACACACACACACTAATTTATTCATCATATGTGTCCATTAACAACAGTAGGAGAAACATTCTATTACAAGAGTAGAAACCCACTTTCCCTCCTTCCCTCCAACCTTTTCTTGGTACTGGGGATTAAACTTAGGGACATACCGCCAGCACTTTTTATTTTGAAACAGAATATTGCTAAGTTGCTGAGGCAGGCTTTGAACTTGAAATCTTCTTGTCTCACCCTATGAGGTGCTGGAATTACAGATGTGTGCCTCATGCCTGGCTGAAACACTCCGCTCTTCTAAAGGTATATAGCAAAGTTCATGAACGGTCAAACAGACTTTCTCTCTTTCTCTTTCTCTTTCTCTCTCTCTCTCCCTCTCCTTCTCCCTCTCCCTCTCCCTCTCCCTCTCGTACTGAGGACATAGCACAGGGGTGTTCTACCTCCCAGCTGTGCTCCTATATGCTCCTAGCCCTTTCTATTATGGAACAGGGTCTCACTAACTTGCTGAGGGTCTTGCTAAGTTGCTGAAGCTGGCCTCAAACTTGTGATCTTCTGGATTCAGCCTCCCAAATACTGTAATTACAGGTGCTTGCCACTGAGCCCAGCTCAATCAAACTTTCCAATAAAGAGATGACAGTATAAGATATTTTATTAGAGATCTTCAATGGATTATAATAACTAACATTCAAAAAAGTGTTCTAGCTTAAAAAGTACTCTCATACAATTTATGTGTTGAATCTGAATCCCTGTGAGATTAGTGCTAACATAGGGATAACAACAGCTGCATTACCCTCCCCCCTCCAAGATAAATAAACAAAACCAACAAAAAATACTCTGAGGCGTAGGCTGGTTCAGTGACTAAAATCACATACTTAGAAAGTGGTCAATGAGTGCTATTACACGTGAGCCTTTTCACTACATTATTAAGATTAAATGTATGTAAATCAAAGGTTTATGGAGAGATATTGACAGAGCTAATGAAGAAGTGGAGACCTGGCCAATAAGGCAGGGAGAAGACACAAAAAACAGTCATTAAAAACAAGTCAGCAAGGGCCCCACTCAGTCCTAGCACCTTTTTCTTTCATTGTTCTCCAGTTAATTTTAAGTAAGTTATGTTTATAAAGTCACAGAGCAGTATTATGGATGAAGTATTAGACTGAACCAAATAAATGGTCAGAAACTATCATTATAGCATTAGTGGGAAATTACCAATATGGGCCATATAATTACCAGGAAATAATTCTTATTTTGATCAATTAAATATACATGACATATAAATTTGTATAGTTTTAAATTCTCAGCTTTAGTTTCAGTAAATGTTTATTTATAACCCACATAAATGAAAGCTTTATGGAGTTCACACACACACACACACACACACACACACACACACACACACAAATTAAGAGTATAAGGTTCATATGACCAAAAAGTTTAGAAATGTAAAGAAAGAAGAAAATATTGTTTGTGACACTCTTAAAATTCTCCATTATTCTTACAGGTCTCTAAGATGAAGACCTTTATAGTCCTTGAAAAAAAAATGTCATTTTAAATAGATCTATTTAAAAACCCTTGCAGCATTTTATTCATAATGTGAAAAAATATTGAGCTCTTTAGAAATTGCTCCATTTGCAAAATATATTTATAACTTAACCAAAATAAATAATTCATACCTCACCAAGTGAGTAATAACGTCTTGGGATCTGGGAGTCCGGATAGATGTTTTCTAGGTACCAAGAAAAGGGCTTACACTTCAGATTTTCTCTTAATGTTTTTCTGACTGACACATCTCCATAATCCACTTTGACAACACCTGGAATTTTTCAGAGAAACACAAATCAGTTTTTGCTATTTTCATTTGAGTACCGTTTCACTCCGTTTACTTTGCTATCAGTTTCTCTCCCTATAATTATAATTCCATCAACTTCTATTGCATGTGCAGCTGCTTCTAAACTGGTTTTCTTACAACCATCCAATTAGTACATTAAATAGAAATAAAAACAGTTCTTCCAGTGGTTATGACTTCTTGAATGCAAATATTTATCACCAAGTACTTGTAATTCTTGGATTGAATAATTTAATCAATTACATGTAATTTGGCATTAACTTAGTATATCATGATCAAAGCTTAACTGAGCTATGCAATAATGTACCTGTTTCCCTTTAATCAAAATTTCAATGCTTTTGTTAATATACATATTTTCCCTATCATTTATTCACCACCTGCAGTTTTTATGAGAAATTTATATAAATATGACCCTCACATGGACTGCACACATGTATTCTAATGTTCTCTTCTTCTTGAACTTCTATTTGAATTTAACATAGACTTGTTTTCATCTTTATTAATTTTTTTCTTTTATATTTTATGAGTTATTGCAAGCCACCTCAAGTCATTGGAAAATTTACTAAATGGAGAATCTAACATAAACCAGTGGACTGGAAAATGTCCACATGTGTATAATAAAATTGATTAATTCTATTTCATATACTAGCAGAACATTTAAAATTAAAATACATATTTTCATTAAGATTCTAAAAGAATGTTTTTGTTGAGAAATAAAAACAATAATCCTACTATTTTTATATAAAACATATAAATAATGAGCATGTATTTACTCATTATTATCAATAATAAAAATGACATTTAACTTAAAATGACTATGATGGGAGACCTATTATTTATTAGACTATTTTGAAAAGATTTCAATGTTTAAATCATTTCCTTAAGTCCAGTAAGTAAGCAGGCACTGGCACAGAAAGAATCAATGACCTTGTGTTTAGGATACTGAATCCCAAACAAGCAGTAAAGCCAATCAATCACTCAGTAAAATCAGGCACAATTGTTGAGACAACCTAAGTATCTGTAGCTAATCCCATTATTAGGTCAGTATTTTTTAAAGTAGCAACACTCACAAAGCCTCTCACTCACTACCTCTACCTCTTCAGAATGCTCTTTTCAAAATTAAATGCATGGTACTGTTAGAAAGCATACTTGACGATGCTTAACTATTCAGCAGAACTATTTCCTTCCAAAAGAAAATATTGATTTTCTTAGCAGGTCTTTGGACAGCAATCAACAAAATCTTTGGACCTTTTAATAAATATTTGTTTTCAAAATCCTTCTATCCCAGAATTTCCAATCTGGAGTATAACCTTCAAAGGGAGAGCGTTAAAAACAATTCTGTGTTTGCAAAACTAATCTCTAAAGGAATATTATATTGTGTAAAGTATTAGGACAATTAAAGTAATCTAATACATAGTCCTCAAAATTACACACAAAGAGATGCCATTGAGTCTAGAAAAGAAAAAGCACTGTCTCTTCCAGAGGACTTAATACAACTGTTAATTTTACTGTTCTGGCTTCACTTTTGAGATATGCAAATATAATTGAGATGGTTTATTTCATATTAGCATTCTCTCTTTTTCATCATATTAAAATGTAGTAATTCTGGCTTCAGAATTTCTTCTAGTTTTCTGACTAGATGATCATAGAAGTTCATTTGTATATAATTTTACAACAGTTCAGAGAATATATGAATTGTCCGCATTGGAATTGACAAAGGGTGATTGGTGGAGAATAATAGAGATTATTGAGGAGAGCTAACTCCTTCTTACCTGACACCTCTAAGCCACCCCTTTGCACTGGCACCCAAACTTGAGTTGTATCCTAGTTCTGCACAATACCTTTTGAAATGCACATCAAAACTGTGGGCTCATTTCAGTATTTTGATGAGAATGGCATTTTTTTCTCTGTATCCATATTTTCCTACTCAGAAGTGAAGTATTATGTAAGAGACAGTAGGGCTAACCAAACACTCCATAGAGCTCTCCACATTTCCTAGGCTCTTTCAGTTAGGCAAAGGCAAGTGACTGATCCTGGACAATGAACCGTGGGGGAAATGGGCAGATATCACTTCTGGTCATAAGGATAGAAAAGCAGCTGTGAGACTCTTCCAGTCTCTCTTACTCTATGACAGGGACTGAGGAGGCCTTGTATCTCAGTGGGTGCAGTTGCAAGATGGCAGGAGCTTTGTTGTGCTTGTATGACTTACTGACTATGAAACAGAGCCTAAATTAGACTGTTCAGATCCAGGACTTAAAAAGCCAGCTCACTTGTTTTCCACTTTTATCTCCAGTCTAATCCTCTCCAAAGTAGTTTTCAAAGCAATTTTCCTGGATTTCTAAAAAGAATCTCAAATCAAACAAGTCAAAAATCTGATTCTACAACTTGCTCCATCTGTCTGGTTCTCCATTTCCTTCATTAGCCCAAATATCCTATAATTTTCCACACTCATCATTAGACCAAATATCCTACAATAAGCCCAAATATCACACAATTCTCCATTTTTATCATAGCCCAAATATCCTACATTAGCCAAAATATCCTACAATTTCCATAAGACAACAACATAAGGAGTAATTCTCTTTATCTCTCACATACATATTTAATTCACTAACAATGCCTGTTTTCTCTACCTTCAGAATATATCCAAGGCCCTTTCCTGCTTCCACCCAGGTCCTACCTTCTCTCATCTCTTGCCAGATTAGCATTATAAAAGTACCCCAACATCTTACATTTCCTTACCATCCTTTCTTCACTATTGCCTGCTCCTGAGATCATGTATTTAAAATACAAATCAAATCATGTTACACCCCTGCTCAAAAACTTCTAGTGATTTTTCACTGTTCTAAGAATAACTGAACAGCTCTTAACCTTTGCCTGCTGATCCTTCATGAGATGGCTCTTGGCTATCTCTGAATTCATCATTGTAGCCATATTGACTTTTTTTGTTTTGTTTGATTTTTCCTTACTTTTCTTCAAACATTCCAAGCTAATTTCCAATTCAAAGCTCTGCAAATACCTTTCCTTCTCTCTGGAATGGTATCATTTGCAATTCTCATGAATTGTCCTTTACTTGGTCCAAGTTTTTGCTCAAACTTTACTTCTCCAGGTTTACCCTATGCTGTTATCTAAATTGAGCTCTTTCTCCCATCATCCTTGGTCATGTTCTATCTCTTTAGCTTGCTTAATTTTTCTCTGTTGCACTCATTTGTACATATTATTATTATTTATTTTTATTTTTTTTGCGGTACTGGGGATTGAACTCAGGGGCGTTCTACCTCTGAGCTATACCCCCAGGCCTATATTTTATTCTTTATTTTGAAATAGGGTCTCGCTAAGTTGCGGCAGAGTGTCTAAGTAGCTGAGGCTGTTCGTGAACCCAGATCCTCCGGTCTCAACCTCCCAAATGCTGGGATTACAAGCGTGCGCCACCACGCCTGGCTCATAATATTATATTAAACATTAAACAAGTCTTATATCTCTTGAAGCCTAAGGTATTCTATCTGATAAAATCTTGTAGGATATTATGAATTCTAAATATTTTCTGGAAAAAACTTGTACAGTGCCTGGTATATAATAATTGATATATATTTTAATGCACATCTGTTGTTTTTGCATGGTGGAATCCATTTGGTCTTTTGATAGAAGCACAAGTTTTCTTTGGGCAACAATCCTTTACTGTCTTTCAGTTTGGGAGGTACAGGCCTCATTCCCCTCCTTACCCTTCTAGATCCATTCAGGGGTACAGAATAAATTCAAATGGATAGAGAATCTTGTTAAAATGAAAATTCTGATGTGGTTGGTCTGAGAACCTGCATTTCTGACAAGCTCCCAGGAGATGTTCAGCTCAGGCCAGAATTTGAATAATACTCAAGCAATGAGAGCATTCCATTTAGCAAATTTACATAAAACCAGATCATAATGATTAGTCAGGAATGGACCTGTAAACCAGTCAACCTAAAAAAGTATACTCTGAGAAGTTGTTGGTACTATTAGGAAGTAGAAGCTCTGCTTCCTCTGGAATTGATAATAAGAAAGATGAGTTAAATTTGGAGCTTCTGGGACTACCATATACAGAAGGCCTAAACCAGTGACACCAATGCACAAGATAGATAGATAGATAGATAGATAGATAGATAGAGAACCCAAAAGCTAACCCATGATTAATTAAACAGATATTTATTGGGGTCCAACTATATGCAAAGCAATTTCTTTTAGGCACATGGATATATCTGTGAACAAAACAAAAATATTTTCCTCTATGGAGTTTACATTCTGCCAGAAAGAGATATAAATAAACAGTAATGTATTAGAAGGTGATACCTGCTATGGCAAACATGGACTGGGACAAGAGAGGATTGAAGGATTCTTAATGCATTATTACTTTTTCAAAGACAATTTATAAAAGCTGGAAATGTTTAAGGCATGCCTTTTTAATTTTTATTTTTATATAATAATTGGTGCATTGTAATCATACATCTTTGTAGGGTACAAGCTGATGAAGGCATATATGCACACATTTCTCATTTAACCCCTTCCCCAATTCCCGCCCCACTCCTTCTTCCTCCCTCCTTCTCAAGTTCAGTGTAGTGATTGACCTTGATATATTTGTGAAAGTACATCGTGTGCATTAGGGTGTCCCCCCGCCCCGTCCATCCCCTTCAGTTAAGTCAACTTCTTTGCTTATGAGGTCTCCTTTTTCATCTGGAGACCTTCTTATCTTCTCCCTAGTATCTGCGTATTAGGGAGAACATATGCTTTTTTACTATTTGTGACTGGCTAATCTCACTTAACATAATGTTTTCCAGTTGTATCCATTTTCCAGCAAATAACATGATTTTGTTCTTCTTTATGGCTGAGGTAAAATTCCATTGTGTACATATCCCATAGTTTTGTAATCCATTCATCTATCGATGGACATCTTGGCTGTTTCCATAGTTTGGCAATTGTGAATTGTGTAGCTATAAACATAGATACACATACGTCAGTCTGATAGTTTGGTTTCCATTCTTTTGGGTAGATACCCAGAAGTGGTATTGCTGGATCATATGGTAGGTTCATTCCCATTCTTCTGAGGATCCTCCATACTGTTTTCCAAAGTGGTTGCACTAATTCGCAATCCCACCAACAATATATTTGGGTTCCCACCTCTCCACACCCTCGCCAGCATTTGTTGTTGTTCGTGTTTTTTATTATTGCCATTCAAACTGAAGTTAGGTGAAATCTCAAGGTAGTTTTGATTTGCATCTCTCTGATTGCTAATGATGTAGAACATTTCCTCATACATTTATTGGCCATTTGTATTTCTTCTTTTGTGAAGTGTCTATTTAGATCCTTTGCCCATTTTTTTTATTGGGTTGTTTGTTTCCTTAGCTGTGAGTTTCTTGAGTTCTCTGTATATCCTAGATATTAGACCTCTAAAGATCTCAATAGGGAAAACTATAAATAGTTGAAAAAAGAAATTGATGAAGACTTAGAAGATGGAAAGATCTACCATGCTCTTGGATAGGCAGAATAAATATCATCAAAATGTCCATCCTCCCAAAACTGATCTACAGATTCAATGCAATACCCATGAAATTACCAAGGGCACTCCTCACAGACATAGAAAAATCAGTCCTTAAATTCATCTGGAAAAACAAAAAGCCCAGGATAGCCAAAGTAGTTCTTAGCAACAAGAATCATGCAGGAGATATCACAATACCTGACTTTGAACTCTACTACAAAGCCACAGTAATAAAAACAGCATGGTATTGGCACAAAAACAGACACATAGACCAATGGAGCAGAATAGAAGACTCAGAAATAGACCCACATGCCTACAGTCAATTGATTTTTGACAAAGGAGCCAAAAATATACACTGGAAAAAAGATAGCCTCTTTAACAAATGGTGTTGGCAAAACTGGTTAACCATATGCAGGAAAATGGAAATAAACCCCACTTTCTCACCCTGCACCAGAGTCAACTCAAGGTGGATCAAAGACCTGGAAGTCAGGCCAGAGACCTTGCAGCTACTTGAAGAGGGCATAGGCCCAACACTTCAACACATAGGCACAGGTAAAACCTTTCTCAACAAGACCCCCAAAGCACAAGCAACTCAAAGGAAGATCAATACATGAGATTGCATTAAACTGAAGAGCTTCTGTGCAGCAAAAGAAACTATCAAGAACCTCAACAGAGAGCCCACAGAGTGGGAGAAAATTTTTGCCAAGGAATGTCTTTTAATGACACTTGCAAAAGCCCTGGAAAAGCTTTGAAATGAGGAAAAAAAAATTCATAATGAGTATGAAAAAAATGGGCATTTTAATTAACTCCAAGTTTGCAGGGTTGATTAATAGGTAAATGAAACACTTGTGGGTTGTTATATTTTATCCAATACCCTGTAATTTATTCATCATTGTTTGTTATATTGCATGGTAATATTAAATTCATATATTTAGAGGAGTCATGTATTAAATTTTAAATAGATATTAGATGAAAGACCATAATTATCTCAGCTTGGTTCTTCCGCAGTAGACACCTAGTAAGTCTAAGAATTCCAGTTCTCTGTAATCAAGGTGCCTGAAGACAAAATATCCTGATTTCAGGCTAAAGCTTACAATTTAATGTATAAGAATTTATTTTGCTGGATAACTTAAAGTGGAGAAAGGGGAAATTATTTTTCTTCAATAATAAAGGGCATGAGTAAATCAATGGTATATCTAGTAGACAAAATGACGTCACATAGTAACATAATTATTTATATAAGAAAAAATTTAAAATGTTAATGAAACAGGAAAGTATATGCATCATGTGACCATTATAATTAAAATTTAAATATATGAAACACCAAAAAGCTGAGAAAAATAAAAATAGCACCTTCATTTTACAAAAAAAGGAAAAAAAGAACAAAGGAAGCACTCATTATTTCCTTAAGCACAACAGGTCAAAACTATAGGGATAATCATAAAGTTTATTATATAAAATGATGTTTTATTAGTAATATATTTGTATATTACATTATAGGAATTGATCAGCTATATAATTTAAGAATTTCTAAATTTCATATAAATATAAAATCTTTTGTTTTTAATTTACATAAATATAAAATCTTCTGTTTTTCATTTACTTTAAATACTTGACATCAGAAGTTTTATAAATAATATCTACATTTGTCTACTTAAAGGTAATAATAATACCAAGATTTTTTGTTTCTTTACAGTACTGGGGATTGAACCCAGGGGCATTCTACCTCTTAGCTACACCCTCTGTCATATTTTTTAATTCTTTTATTTTGAAACAGGGTCTCACTAAGTTGCAGAGGGCCTCACTAAGTAGCGGAGGCTGGCTGCGAACCCAGATCCTCTGGTCTCAGTGTCCCAAGTACTGGGATTACAAGAGTGTGCCACCATGCCTAGCTTAATACTAAGATATTTTAAAGCCAACTAGTGATTATTATATTCTATAGTATCTCATAATATTGTATCGGAGGTTTAGCAGATTACTTGGAATTATTGTTGCTCTTTTAGCGTTTAAAACTACTCTTTTAACCTACAACTTAATTTATTCATTTTATATGGTCATACAGATTACCCAGGTTCCAGAACCTGGATATAACTATTATCAGGCTAGTGGCCGATCCAGCTAATAATAGGTGGTGATTGTCTGTTTAATTTATTATTATTATTATTATTATTAATTTATTTTGCGGTCCTGGGGATTGAACTCAGGGGCATTCTACCTCTGAGCTACACCCCCAGCCCTATTTTTTATTCTTTATTTTGAATCAGGGTCTCATTAAGTTGCGGAGTGCCTCACTAGGTCGCTGAGGCTGGCCGTGAACCGGGATCCTCTGGTTTCAGCCTCCCAAATGCTGGGATTACAAGCATGTGCCACCATGCCGGCTTGTTTAATTTATTATTTACTGCTATTATTTCAATTATTTCAATGGAATAAAAACGAGATAATGAATTTTACAAAGTTCATAGCTTCTGTGGAGAGGTATGTCATACGAAGAACCAAATACCAGGCAACTTCTCAATTTATTTAACTCTGTCTTATATTTATAGTCAAAAGTCAGAGCAGGTCTTGAGGCTGAATTTTCTAGGTAGTTACCTCAAGCTTCAATGCAATTTGATAATAAAGATCTCATATTCAACTGCTTTGTTCCAGGCCAATGAGAATATGGGAAATAAGAAAAGTGAATGTGTACAGTGCCTTTTAAAATAAAGGGCAATTTGATATCCACTGAGGCAAATGGAGCATAAAATCTACAATCTCTGGAAAGTTTTCCACATCAGAAACTTCCGGGCAGTGTTGAATGTCCTGCCAGGGCAGCCAGAGTGTGGGTTCACCTGCGTCTGACTCGTTTATTTTGTGGAAAATGCAAAGGAAATATTGATCTGCTGATAATGCTACTGATACCCATGTGCATTCTGTTTTTCTCTTGTTGGTTTTATTTTTCTCCCACTAGCAAAGAAAAATTTGGATACAATTTCACTATTAATATTTCCTAAAATTACTTGAAAAATATATATTCATTGCAGATAACACTAAATCTTAATAAGCACCATTTAAGTCACCTGTGATATGTCTGTATTTATATCAATTATGTTTTTAGAATTATTCTATTTATATCTAAATATATAGATAAGACTTTTCTTCAGAATATTGGTTCATACCATAATATGCATGTGCAACCTGTTTATTCCTTAGGAGAGTATGGCATGAACCCTTTTGCAAGTAAATAAAATTGTTTTTCAATTTAAAAATGTTAATATTATAACCAAGATACTTTTTAAAGTTTAAAAAATATTTTCATTAACATATTATTTGCACATACTAATGGGGTTTGGCATGATATTTTAACACATGCATATTGAGGACACTGATGAAATCTAGCCACCTTTTATCTACCTTGCCTACAACCTCTTGTAATTTTGTTTTTAATTCCTCTGTGGAATTCTATCTTACAAATTGGTCATAATTCATTTAGTCAGTCCACTGAGATTGAACATTCAACCTATTTCTAATTTTTGGTCTAATAATCAACAAATGTCTTTGACGTGTGTGTGTGTGTGTGTGTGTGTGTGTGTGTGTGTGTGTCTGTGTGTGTGTGTAGTGTGGTGCTGGGATTGAACCCAGGAGCATTCTACCCGTTAGCTACACCTTCAAGCCTATTTTATTTTGAAACTGGGCATCACGAAACTGCTGAAGGCCTTGCTAAATTGCGGAGGCTGGCTTGGAGCCTGTGATCCTCCTGTCTAAACCTCCCACATACTGGTATTATAGGTATGTACCACCATGCCCGGCTTACCTTTTACCGTTTTTATTATATTCTTAATTACTGCACTTGAATAATTTCTAGAAGAAAGATATTCTGATAACTCATAGTCAACACTTTTAAAATATATACAGTTGGCTCTCCATATCTACAGATGTTACATCTGTGGCGTCAACAGAATGCAGATAAAAAACACTTGGAAAAAATTGCTTTGTCTGTCCTGAATGTGTAGAGAATTTTCTTCTTATCATGATTCATTTTTTTAAAAAAGCCAATTTCCCTTGCAAAACAGTGGGATTTTTTTTGTTGTTGTTGTTTTGTTTTTTTACTATGTGGAGATAAGTGATAGCTCACTATTATTTTAAATATACAAAGTTTAATATATGTGTTTATTATATATGATAAATCTTTTCTTATTGGCTGTTTTCTTCCTTCAAAGTTTATTCTTTTTGTTTTTCCTGATTGTTACTGCAGTATCTACATTTTTTTAAGATTTAAAGGCACTATTGGTACAAGTAAACTTGGCATACATGTTACAAATATTTAAACTCTAGGTACTTTTTTGTAATATAAAACTTTTTTAGTTGTGTATGGTAACAGTCTTTTCCCTTGTGTTCTCTACCCCTAATATCATATGTACAAAGGTCTTTGCTATCCTGAGATATCAAAAATGTCCAGCAATATCTCCTATTTCAAAATGTTTTACTTCGTATTATTTTTATTAATTAAGTCATCTGAAATTTATTTTAAAGTATCATCAACTATATTCTCTTTGGCTTTTACTGTTTTGACTTTTGTGTATAAAGATATATCTTATTTTATACACAATGATTCACTTTTTTTCAGTTTGTTTTAACTAATCAAAAATGATTCACTTTTTTTCAGTTTGTTTTAACTAATTGACCAACCTATCAAAATATGTCCAAAAAGTGCCTTGCAAATTGTGCCATAGATTCACTAGTTCTGGAATATGCTAGGTATAACTGTTTCTCCAGTTCCAAATTATTGCTCATATTATTGACACATTGCAGTATCTATGAAATAGTGATTTTTTTTTTTTGCAACCAATGGGCATCTTATAATCACTTTGGGAGAAGGTTATCGTGCTTTAGCTCTCACTGCCTGAGCATGTATAACTTGTTTTCCTCTTTGTGGAAATTCTGTCAATAGTGAAAATGCAGTTTTAGTAATCAATTAATGGCTATTAAAGTTAATGAGAAATTAAATGCATTTTGATTGACATTTTTGAAAGACCCTTACTTTGATTCCTCTGGTAAAATTCAAGAAAATACCAAGATGAGAATTTGCTGAATGGTTTCATGAACTTCGAAGAAAGTCATAGTGGATAATAATGGCAACAGTGTACATTATCAATCATCTTGATGGCACTTGAAATAATGCTGGATAGGAAACACACACACACACACACAATACTAGATTTTTCAAAAAAGTCAGTCTTCAAATGTGAAGTACCCTGATTAATTTATTTTAAGTATTTTAAAATTTTGGGAGATGAGGATGTAGCGCAGCAGTAGAGCATGTGCCTAGCATGTGCAAGGAATTGTGTTTAAACCCCAGTACTGGAAAATAATAAATAAATAAATAAATAAATATAGTAAAACAAAATAAAACAAACTTTTAGGTATGCATAAGAATGACAAAAATCTGTCTAAATTAGTTTATATCTAAAACAGTTCCTTAAATAGTGATGAAATAATTCTAGGTGAAAAAGAAAAGTTTGGATTACAATCTAACTAGAAACATAATTTTCTTGTAATGGTATAATATATAATGGCTTATTTACTTATTTATTTACTTTGGGACTGAGCATTGAACCTAGGGGCACTGTACCTCTGACCTACACCCCATCCTTTTTAAAAAATTATTTCTTATTTTGAAACAGGGTTCTCACTAAGTTGTCAAGGTAATGATGATCTCTCAGTTGGTGACCACTTAAATCAGATTAAATACTACACTTAGACATTTACCATCTGGTCAGATTTTAATGGAAACAGTGAGCAAAATTCTAGGACTTCTTGGAACTCTTAATAAACTGATGTACATTGTGAATAACCAAAGTAGATAGTATTTCCCAAACTCATTCACCCTTTTCCAGAATTTGAGACAATACTCCTTTGAAAATATTTTGAGAAATGTAGCTTTATTGTATTTTCTATATCTAACAAAAAGTATTAGTCACTCACAAAATACAAATTGATCCTATTAGAGAAAAATTCGCACAAAAATAGAATTGTTTTCAAAATTTTCCATTATTGTTTGCATCACTTGATATTAATTACATGAAGATGGCGGTAGTAAATACATAAACACATATTGGTTGATACGTGTAGTTTCATTAAGTTCTAGACTAGTCTGGCCCCAGAAGGTATTCTCTAAATACTAGCTAGCTAAACTGATTTGTCTGGCATATGATGATTCCGTGTGTACGTGCATATAAAAATATCTCTATTTATTTGCCATCATGACTTAGAACTACTAGTTTATACTTACTAAAAGTATTTTGAACCTATTTAGATTTATATTTTCATATTATTGAGAATAGGTAGATATGTATGTAGAAATGGGTTTATATAAAATTTGGCTGCAAAGTGTTAGTTGGTCTCATTAACAAGGAATATCTTAACAGTAATTAATACTTTTAAAGCACATTGATCTAGTCTGTATGTAGTAAGCATTCTTTTCTCCAAGGCCAATAAGGAAATCTGATTGTGTTTTGTGAATTATGAATTATTAGGAAAAGAATTAATATGACTCAGGAAGACTACTGCAAATTGGTTGTCACATCTTATTAACTCAAGTAATAACTGATACTATATTATAGGACACATTAATTCAAACCAAGGAAATAAAAACTACACATGGCCAATTCTTCACTATCCATGCTTACAGACTATACATATAGGATAAATATTTTTTGGGAAAGATGACCTTTATAACATTTAAAGATTTTTATTTACACAGTAATAGAAAAAACTCTGAAATTGTATGAATATGATTAAGAGGAATTTAAAAACTAGTTCACATTGCTGTAGCTTGAATTCTGCTCTGTCATGCACAAGATATGTGATGTTGGGTCATTTATGTTACCCCGTAAGTCCTTTTTCTTCCCCTATTAAATGAAGATAACACCAGTCCCTTCTTCTGAGTGCTATCGTGATTATTAAATGAGTTGTATAAAACAATTGCACAAGATATGATGCATAGTCATTGCTCACTAAATGTTACCAATTATATTTGTTGTTATTTTATTGTGAATAAGAACTTCAAGGGTCACCTCCTTTCCTAACAGAAGAGTAGGCTAGTTATTTTCTGAGCCCTTGTACTTTTGTTGTATATCAGATGAATGGTGTGGGAAAACGGCCACTTACTCTGACCCAGATGCCCTTTCAGTGGGAAGCATACCATAGATCACTTTCAGGACTTCTCGGATTTGTACTCCTGCAAGTATCATTTAAGGTCTCAATGCAAGTGTTTTTCTAACCCCAAAGAACTAATAAAATTGAAGCGGAAGCTCCATAATATCTTTCTGTAGTTACCATTTCTCCAACCCATTAGAGTGATTTTGACACATATGCCACACATTAACAAGGGCAACAACAACGGCAAAACCCCACAAATTCCATAAGAAAAGTTTCAGTTAGATGCAACACTACTAAGAATAGCAGGAATTGAGTTTTTTGGTTTTTTTTTTAAAGCTATTCTAAAAATCATGATGATTCTGGTGTGCACAACCAATTGTAAAAAGTATTCTTGGCTTCTGTTGTCAACCAATTTCCCCATCTGTCCTAAACTACTACAAATGACTGGGCTGGAAAAAGGCTACAGGAGAGTCATTAGTTACCTCTGGGGACACTGCATTGTTACCATGGCACAATATATGACAAAAATTTCAGTAGGCATGAATTTGAGTTATGCTTTTTGGAAATGGTAGAGCAGCATTTTGCTCCTGGGTTTCCCATGCACTATTTATCTTTTTGTAGCCCTGTCATGTCAAATAATTGATACTAAAAACAAAGTTTATGTATTGCATACATAAGATACAGTTCACAAAACACACTTAACACTGCTCTGTAGAAGAACTTCCCAGCCATTACTGAATAAAGTCAATATTCAGTCATGATGAAGACAGGCCAACTGTGTCAGCTGCACTATTGTGATGCTAAAATATTCTCCTACAAATAGTCCAATTCTCCATTGCATAGACAATTCTAACATGCCTCTTTTCTTTTAGCACTTTGCATTTTTCTCAAGATGTCACTGGTCCAGGATTACATTGTCATTTAATCTAACAGACCCTCTGGGCCCAGAGAGGGGATTGAGCAGCTGAAAAGATGGAAGGATGCTAACAACTTGAAAGGAAATAGCATGGATATAATAAGGGTGGTTTTTTAGGGGAGGGGGGTATGAGGGTTTGATTTGTCTAAACTAAAGGAAAACATTTTGAATTATAACATTCCTGTAGTTGAGCATCAGAAGTATTTCTTTTTTTCTTTTTTTTTTTTTTTTGGTTCTGGGGAATGAACTCAGGGGCATTCTACCTCTGAGCTATACCCCCAGCCCTATTTTTTTTTTTATTCTTTATTTTGAAACAGGGTCTCCCTAAGTTGTGGAGTGCCTCACTAGGTAGCTGAGGCTGGCCTCGAACCCGGATCCTCCTATCTCAGCCTCCCAAATGCTGGGCTTACAAGTGTGCACCACCACGCCCGGCAGAAGTATTTCTTAAAATATATTTGATTTGCAAATGTAGATTTTGGCTTCCTATCTTATTTCTCCTGTCCTCTGACTTGGCCTGTTGTAAATTGGTTAATACTTCAAAATCATTGGTCAGAAGACAAAGCAATTGCCAGAAAACTCAAGGAAGAAATTTCAATGCCATAAAAATTATACTTATTAGGCACAGTATAAAATTCACAAAATTGCATCAAAATTCTATTTGTGTTAAAAATGACCTCTCACAGACTAGAAACTCAAGGCTCAGAAAGTTGATTGGACTTGAATCCAGTGAAAAAGCCTGTGTAGGAACCCAAGATTCCTGACTACAGGTTTGTCCCTGAACATCTGTTCCTTCTCATACAGGTTTGTTTCTTATCTGGTGTCAGGGTTATCTGGTGATAGGGATAAAATACCAAACTTACTTACTTAAACAACCAACACAAGGAAAAATCAATAAATATAAAATGACAAAATATTTGTCAGATATACAGGGTATAAATAAGCAAGTGATCCAGTGGTGGTCAGGGAAGACTGCTCTGAGAAAGGGGTCTTTGAGGTGAGATCTAGAGATGGGTGAGAAGAGATAGAGAAGGGAGCGGGTGGTCATGGAAGGAAATGTCACCT
>PVLC010027456.1:0-21850 GCA_004027655.1 Graphiurus murinus
TGGTGGCGCACGCTTGTAATCCCAGCATTCGGGAGGCTGAGATCGGAGGATCCGGGTTCGCGGCCAGCCTCAGCTACCTAGTGAGGCACTCCGCAACTTAGTGAGACTCGGTTTCAAAATAAAGAATAAAAAATGGGGCTGGGGGTATAGCTCGGAGGTAGAATGCCCCTGAGTTCAATCCCCAGTACCGCCAAAAAAACCAAAAAAAAAAAAAAAAATTCAAAAGTTACAGAAGGAAGTACAGTAAAAATGAGCTTCCATCCTTCCTTTGTATCTGAGAGACTTGGTTTCCCTTTCAGGATGCAAATCCTGTTATCAGATTCTTAGATATCTTTCTAGAAGAGTTGCATACTATTCCTTTTATTTCTCCCACAAATGGTAGCATGCCATACACTCCTGGATTATTCTTACTCAATCCATCTTGAAGATCACTACGTACAACAGATCAGACTCAGCCGGGTGTTGTGGCGCTTGTATTCCCAGCATTTGGGAAGCTGAGACCGGAGGATCCGGGTTCGAGGCCAGCCTCAGCTACTTAGTGAGGCACTCCGCAACTTAGTGAGACCCGGTTTCAAAATAAAGAATAAAAAATAGGGGTGGGGGTGTAGCTCGGAGGCAGAATGCCCCTGAGTTCAATCCCCAGTACCGCAAAAAAAAAAAAAAACAGATCAAACTCCTGTCCTTTTTCTCCTTCTTCCCTTCCTCCTCCTATTCTTTTCTCAATTACATAATATACCATTGTATCATAACTTAATTGTTCAGTGCCTTATGAATTTAGGATTACTTTCAATATTTATTACTGGGAACAATTTAGTGAATATTCTGATAAAGGGCCATACATAGAATTATATTGTTTGAGCACTAGATTTATCCCTAAAGAACTGTCACCAATATGCATTCCCATTGGTATATTAGAGTGCTTGTTTTCCTATAGCAAATAAAAATAATCTAATTTTATTTTAATGGATTTTTCCAACTTCAGGTACATTTTTTCATTATGAGTGAGGTTGTGTGACTCTTTTAGAGGTGCATACCTGTAATCCCAGTGACTCCAGTGGCTGAGGCAGAAGGATCATAAGTTTAAGGGCAACCTCAGAAATTTAGCAAGAATTTGTATCAAAATAAAAAATACAAATGGCCAGGAATGTAGGTCAGTGGTAGAGTGCCCCTAGATTCAACCCAGCACCAAAAAAGAAAAAGGAAAAGGAAAAAAAAGAATGTTAGTGTGGTAACTCTCACTCCAGGCTGGTGGGGACACAAAGTGGTACAACCACTTTGAAAAGTGGTTTAAACATTATTGAAAGTTAATATATGCTATGGCATATGGTCTATCTACTCCAGAGAAATGTGTACATATATGTACCATAAGTCATGTGCAAAGGTATTTACAGAAACCTTATTCACAGTAGCTCAAGCCATAAATAATCCAAGTATACAACAATAGAATAGATAAATATAACAATGATTGGGGTATTTTTATATAAGAAAATGCTATATAGCACTAAAAGTTAAGGACTGCAACTTCATGAAACAACATGGATGAATGTCACAAACACATTTTAAGTGCAATAATTTGGATACAAAAGAATACATACCATTTTATTCAATTTAAACCAAATAAAAAATAGGTTTATAACATTAATGAGGATGGGGTTATGTTTGCCTAAGAGGAAAGGAACAATGATTCGCAGGGCAATAAGAGGGATTAGGGTGCTAATTATATGCTATTTCTCAATCTTGGTCATAATTTCATTGGTCATTGTTGTGATAATCCATTGAACTGGTACTTCTGATTTGTGCTTTAAAATACATTGGCATGCATTGTTATAGGCTTTTATCTTTTATCTGCTATTTAATTATTATCAGGCTTTAAAAGTCCTATTATTGTATATAATTATTTTAAAAATGCATTGGTTTCCTATCTTATTCCACCAAGCGCTGTGTGCATTTATGTCACTATCGGTACGAGCTACATTAGGATGTGAGACTATAATGCACCAATAAAAGTATAAAAAATCATTCATAGATGATCAATGTAGTACATTTTATGTTTTATTAACTCTTGGTTTCTTAAGAACATATAAATCATATCTAAACTTTTCTTTTTAAATTTTTTTTTTTTTTTTTTTTGGCGATACTGGGGATTGAACTTAGGGGCATTTTACCTCAAAGCTACACCTCCAGCCCTATTTTTTTTTTTTTATTCTTTATTTTGAAACAGGGTTTCACTAAGTTGCAGAATGTGTTACTAGGTAGCTGAGGCTAGCCACGAACCTGGATCCTCTGGTCTCAGCCTCCCAAATGCTGGGATTACAAGCATGCACCACCACGCCCAGCTATATCTAAACTTTTCTGATCTGCCTTAACAGTTCTTTCCACTGAAATCAATATATACATTTTATACATTTCCTCTAAGTTGTTTTTCATAGGAATTAAACGGACTCACCAAGCTATTGTCTGCATGTTGAACACTCCCTATGTGATTATTGCACAAACTCAGTTCATCGCTGCTATCGTTGGGGTTTAAAATGTCCTCCAGACCTCATGTTCCAGAGAAAGCCATGTTTGAGGGGGCAGGGATGGAAGGGGTGGATCCTTGAGGGTGTGGCTAGGTACAGTGTGAATTCCAGGCTGCCTTGCTACAGTGCACCTCTCCGATTCTTTGCTCTCTGCCCCCTACCATATGCCCTAAGGACCTGCAGCCTCTGCTCCTGCTTGGAAGTTGACATAAGATGGACTGACCTCTCCAGATCTGTCAGCAAAAAACCTTGTCTTCCACTAAGGTTTGTGTATCAGGTGTTTGGATGACAGGGGTAAGAATGCTAACTGAAAAATTGCTCTCATAAAACTTCTTTTAATGATGTTTCCTCTGTGTTTTGGTTGTCAGCATCCTCTAACAGAGACACCTCCGCCACATCGAATCCTCCACAGACCTGCCACTTCCTCCTCGTGACACTCTCTTGTACCTTTTCCAGTGCCTTCATTCTCTGAATCTCTGGATCCACATTGTTCTAGTACTCATCTCTTGCCTGTCTGATCAAATGCACTTCTGCCTGGTTTCCCTGGTTTCAGTCTGTTCACACCACCATCAGCCCTTCATACCATTAACAGATGGATTTTTCAAACCACAGGTCTGATCATATCATGTTCCTGGTTAAAACATTTCAGTAATATATTTTAAAGATATCCATAATATTATTCTACAAAAACAAGATTACATGAAAAAATTCTTACGATATCATGTAAAAGTAAAATCTTGAAAACAGAGCTGTCTATAAGCTGTTAATAAAATTTTATAAAAGCATACATTAGAAGGAAATACATAAAATTTTTAATTGCACCAGGGGCCTGAAAGGGTTTATGGGGTACTCTCTCCCACACAGGAAAAAGTGTGAAGCATTTATTGACTATCATGAAACTGTGGACATACACATAAAATTCTCCCCAAGGAAGGCTCAGGATGTTTTGCAGACACCAATAAGATGAACCCTACAGTATGGTGTGTGGTTTAAAGAGACAGACAAAGGAGGGAGACACATTCTGGGCAAAAGAAACAGCAAGGGAGGATCCTAGAGCATGAGAGGGAATGTGAGGTTCAGGGAATTGTAATTTAGAGAGCAGAATGCATTTTGGGAAGGAGTAGCAGATGCAGCTGGAGAAGTCAGATGACCACAGACCCCTGAGGTTATGAGAACAGGTTGCATTTACTCTGCAGGTGGTCCCAGGGAGCCACTGAAGAGCTCAGCAGTGCTAGAACACAATCGGATTTAGAATCTACAAGGCTCACACTAGGAAAGAGACCACACTGGCCAAGACTAGAAATAGAGAACAATTAATTCAGTGACTCTCAAATGTTTACAGCTACCATTTACAGTTAAAAGAGTAATTGTAGAATTGCAACCAAAGGATATACATATAATCTATGTATCTATACATGTGTACATATATACATAAATATAAGTAAATAAAAACCCTCAACAAACAGCACTTATATATGACTTATGTACTTCATCCTGAAATTTCTTATTATGTCCCATTCCATTCTAGACATTTCATTTATTTAAAAAAAATTACTAGTCCTGATCTGCTGCAATGATTTTGAAATCACTAATGGAAATCATCCTACAGCATGATTGACACTAGGGCCAAGGATATTATAAAAAATCCATGAGAGAAATGGCAACTATGAATTAAAAACTAAACATGTCCTAAGAATAGTTTAGAAAAATAGAGAAGAGGGACCGATAGTGACAGGTAGGTTTTAAGAAGCAGTGTCAAAGTGTAGATGTGAAAGTGTTTAAGAATATGTCTCAGATTTTTGTTTGTGGAACTAGATAGAAGGCCAAGTCATTTTTATAAATAAGCAATGCAATAGGAGAACATGGGAGTGTTCAATTTTGGTAATTTCGAGTCTGAGATACATGCTAGGTACTGAGATGCTATTATTTAATGAGTAGTTGGAAAGAATTGTCTGGATATATTCAATGCATTTTTGGAAAGAATTGTCTGAATATAGGAAATTGGATATAATCTCAGATATTATGATGCTATTATTCAATGAATAGGTGGAAAGACCTGTCTGAAGTATAGGAAAGAATTATCTGGATGTAGGCCGAGGTCTATTGATGTGAATTGCAGATTTGGAAGTAATAATTTACAAATGGTAGAGGTATATGTCAAATAAGAAGAAAATAAATCCAAGGACAAAAATCTAGGAAGTATTACTATTTCAGTGACTGATGGCCACTAGACACCCATGAAAAACAAGTATAAAATGACAGAGAAGAGGACGGAGAAGTGGAAGACAGTTCTGTGATGCAGAGGGAGTAGAGTTTTGAGGAAGGATTGGTGAAGATCACCAAATGGAAAGAACCAGAAAAAGCTCATCAACAACTTGAATAGTAAGTGTTGTAAGCGAGTGATAAAGGAGACCAAGTCGCATTAACTTGAGAAAGGTCATCTTGCATATTCCCAAGGACTGGGACAAGGATACCAATGGAGACAAATATGCTATGTTCAATATCCTAAATCTACAAATCAATTAAACAAACTGTTAAATATGTTTCTCCGCTTCTGTCTTAGTCTGTTCTGTGCTGCTATAACAGAATACCACAGGCTAGATAATCTTATAATGAAGAGAAATTTATTTTTCATGATTCTAGTGACTAGGAAGTGAAGACAGAGGCACCAGCATCTGATGAGGGTCTTCTTCCTGCAGTATCCCATGGCATAAAGACAAAGAGAAAGAAGAGGCCACACCTGTCCTTTTACAATAAACCCACTCCAGAGAAAAAGAACTCACTACCAAGATGATGGAATTGATCCACTTATGACAGGAGGATCTTCATGGCCTAACCATCTTTCATTAGACCTCACCACCCAACATTGTCATATTGGGGATTAAGTTTCCAATATATGCTTTTGAGGGAACACACCGAAACCAAAGTAGTACTTTATTTGATTAAAAAAAAAATACTTCTATAACCACCCGAAGGTTAGGCTTGAATTTCAAACTCATAGATTCCTTAGAGCCCCACTTTAGGATATGGTAACTTGGAGAGGCCATCTCTATCCCTCCCCCTGCAATTCCCACAGGAGTCCCCTCTTTTTCTTCCCAACCTTTTAGCCCCATGCTGTGAGGAGCTCTGCACACATGTATGTGTGGCGAGCCAGACTACAGGCCCAAGATCTACCCACGCCTGTTCCCCTGCCAGCATCCGCCCAAGGCTGCTCCTTGGCCTTTGGGATAGACATACTATAGAGGTACCTTTGACCTCTACAGAGTTGATTGGAGGAGCAGAGTACCCCCCAAAAATGAGTGAGTGACACAAACCATATTTACATACTTGGTGGGGATGTCTTTTCAATGGTTCTTTTCCATAGAGGGAACAGGAAGAGGAGTTCACCTCCACAGGGAAGGAAGAAAATCATGGATCAATTCACAAGTGGAGAGGGAGACTGGCATGCTCACACATCAGGTTTTCACTTCCTCTGTGAACTGGCCAAGATATATTTTCTGTTGAGAGAAAGCAGTTGGGGTTGAGACCAATGAGGAGAGCCTGATTCTACTAGTTAGATACTGTGTAGTATCCTGGTGAATGCAGTGAGTTGCATTTCTCAGAAAAATCACTCTAGTAGCAGGAGAGGTTCTCAGGGATGAGAGGAAGACCAGCATGTGGCCCTCAGGAACAAGTTGAGTTTGAAGTAAAGAATTCCTGGTTGCCACAAACTGTGTGACTGTGGGATTTTTCTTGGCTGTGAAGGAAAAGGAGACATAACTCTCACTGCAAGGTAAATGTAGGATCGCACTCGAAGGTGGTTTAGTGAACATTTAGTGAGTAATTACACAATTGTTTTTGAGCTTTTTCCTTAATATCAAATCACAGAAAAAAGAGATGGAAAAGATCTCCTTCCACTCCCCAAGCAAAATTGCTTGTTTTAACGGATTCCAAGAATGCATGCCTCATTTCCAAAGTCCTAGTAAGGAAAAGATCTCCACTTCCTTTAGAAATTGTTTCATGGCCTAACAGTTATTGTAGCCAGGAGGATTATTTTTTTTCTCCTCTTGATATTTTGTCCAAATCATATTCTTCTTGATTTCAACCTATTATTATTAGTCATTTCCTCAGGGTTAGCTTAGGAATCTTTATCCCGTCCTGGCATTTACACCTTCCAAATATTATGTCGACTTATCACCTGGCCTGGCAATAACTATTCAAACATATACATTTTGGGGTTATATATAGAATGATGGTTTTACATCCTATAAACACACTATACATGAATGTCTAGGGACTCAGGAAAATACACTTTTGTATGAGTGAAAATATGTAGTCCATATATACCTGATATACGTAATTATGAGCTTCAGAATCATTCATTTTAGATTTGCCAACTTGCACATGTGGAAATGTTCAATTTGTAATGTGATTATAACACAAAAAACAAAGCATGTTTGATACCTGTGGCTTGGTCATTTCATGGTAAGTGCAGAAAATTCGGAAAACCGTGTTACGTTTCCTATTCCTGGCCAAGTCAAACTCTGAAAGTAGCTCTATAATTCTTGGGGAATCTCTTTAAGCAGACTTGTGTCAAGGCCAATTAGAATCCAAACAGCCTTTTTCTAATTGGGGTGAGGTATGCAGCTGAATAATTCTGTCATTAAGCGAATCCCTTATGAAGGTTACAACTCCAAGGCAAACCTCAGCAAACCTGAGCCCCAGGCCTGGGTAAACACAGGAGGGCAGCAGAGCAGCCTTCCACAGCTGGCACCTTCTCCCCAGGAGCCACAGGAGCCCCAGGGAGGAAAGTTTTGGATTTCTTTTTATGCCATGGCCGTACACATCTTTCTCCATCCCTTGCCATTTCTCATATGTGGTGAAGACATTACAGAATTAAGGGGGCAAATGTTACTTTCCCATTAGCTTTTCCCTTGTCGAGAAGCCATACTATTTTTCCTTTCTGGGGAAGGGGGGAATAAGAGGATAGTGGAGAATTCTTCAGCACTGGTTCAATTCAATTTTGGGGTAAATCCATGTCTGCGGTGGAAATGTGGCTTAACCGCCACCATTTACCTACCCTTCTTGGAATACTATGTGTAAATCATCTATCTATCTGTCAGTCTGTCATCTATCTACCCATCTATCCATCTATCTTTGCTTAGGTGATTGCCTCTGACAGCAGTACTTAGCCACGCATAGGCTTAACAAGTTGGCTAACCCGGCCCAAAACCTGACTCTGTTAGTTAGATACTGTGTAATATCCAGTAAGGTACTGAATTCTCTAAGTCTCAGCTTCTTCAATGATACTTAATTTACTTTAATGCTAACCTCATGGTTTATTTTGGGGGGTAGAGAATTAAATGAACAAATGCTAAGTGTCTAATAATAATAACAACAATAATAAGAGTAGTATGTCATTCTATGGTATAGGTTGGGATCCCAGGGAAAGGAATTTGGAAATGGAGACTTGTGTAGAGGGAGTTTATTGGGGAGTACTCTTAGAATCAACACCGGTGAGAGTGAAGGAGTATGATACAGTCAGATCAAATCTCTCAGCCCATCTTGTGAGGAGCTCTAGAGCTGAGAGGGCCCTCATGGAAATGAGGTTGGTCCTTTACACCTCAGCATTAACTGTTTGGACAAGGGCAGGTCCTGGAAAGGAAGCATGGTCTTGGGTAAGAAGACTCTCTTTATCTGAGAGCAAATTCCAGTGTTTGAAAGATTGAGTGATTTCCTGGAGAAGGAAAACATGTACGTGCACCATATTTCAACAGGCTCCATCCTTGGTATTGCTTGGATTCACTTCTGGGGAGCAGCTCTTTCATAATTCTGATGGACATCTTTTAAAGAATATTAGTGGATCAGCGATAGTCACTAATGCTATAGCAAGTCTTGAGGCTGCGACTGACACTCATTATCTCCCATCCTCTAGCATCCATTTTTAATCCCTTGGGCAGCATTTATGCTGGGCTAGGTGACATAAGTAAATGCAGCTATAATCTAGATTCTTATCTCTTAGAGATCCGACCTCATGGTTGCCATGCCTTTCTCAGTCCATGACTTTTTTTTTTTTTCAGTACTGGGGATTGAACTCAGGGGCATTCTACCTCTGAGTTACACCCCCAGCCCTATTTTTTATTCTTTATTTTGAAACCGAGTCTCACTAAGTTGCTGAGTGCCTCACTAGGTAGCTGAGGCTGGTGGCGAACCTGGATCCTCCAGTCTCAGCCTCCCGAATGCTGGGATTACAAGCGTGCACCACCATGCCTGGCTATTCCATGACTGTTTCAAGTCCTCATTTACCATTAAACTCATCAAGGGCATCTCAAGAGAATCCCAAGTGCAACCCATCAGTACCAAACATACTCTTTCCTGACCCCAGTTAATATCAGCATCTCTCTCTATTCCTGACGATCAGGATTAATTATCCCTGCTAGCACAGTGATTTACTTCTTTGCTGTTGTTCTCTTGAAATAAGGATCCCAAAGTGGCCAGGCATAACTGTACTTTGAAGTGTAATATAATGCTGATGAAAACACTTGTGACTGAGTATCAAGGCCTCTAAGCCTGTAGGTATGTGAAGCACAAATTCACATGTGAGGGTAGAAAGGCCACTCCTATCCTTGGATCTTGGACTCAGGTGTTTTATGTATTGAAGACAGAACATCATATCATGTAAAATGGTTGTTGATTTAGGTTATATCCTATATCACGAAGGATGGGATGCCACCTTCACTGTATCATCTCCAAGCTGGCTTCGTAACTATACCTTTCCATCATTTTTTTTTTTTTTTCAGTACTGGGGATTGAACTTAGGGGCATTCTACCTCTGAGCTACACCTCCAGCCTTACTTTTTATTCTTTATTTTGAAACAGGTTCTCACTAAGTTGCGGAGGGCCTCACTAGGTAGCTGAGGCGCCACGAACTCGGATCCTCCAGTCTCAGCCTCCCAAATGCTGGGATTACAAGGATGCACCACCACACCCGGCTTCCTTTCCATCATTTTATGAGGCCAGCTGGGTGGAGTAGCACGTGATCATGTCCAATAGATACCATGGCCATGTGCCCACTGTCATACTTCTTTTGCAGTACAGTATCACTTTGACTAATATGATGTTATATGGGATCCTGTGTTGGTGATCGAACTTATACCCTCAGCTGATAGTGCTGGTAGGGTCTTGTAAGCAAGAAAGGCAGGTCCAAACTTGCCTTTTTGATTAATTTTGTTGAAGATGAGTCACTTTTTATTTTGATCAAAAGATTTTGTTGAAAGTGAATTGCTGCCCCTTTCGTGGTAGAAAGGGTCCAACATTGTCAACTTGCTGCCAAAATTGTTCTCCTTGAAGTAAAATGCCACATGAAGAACTCAGTGTTGCTCTCCATTGCTGGCAAGTTGGATGTGTGACAGTGACTGTGAGGGAGAGCTCGGCTTTTTGGTCCCATGTAGATCCTCTGCCCCTCCTATCAGATGATCCTACTCCTGCATTTATTGTGAACAGTCTGCCTTCTAGCCACTGACTGACTCATTCATTCTTCTTTCAGCTTTATTGAGGTATAATTGACAAATAAAATACATGATAATTTGATATATGTATACATTATAAAATAATCACCACAATCAAGTTAATTAACACACCCATCCCCTCACCTAGTTACCATGTGTGTATGTGTGTATTTGTGTGTGTGTGTGTGTGTGTGGTTTTAAGAACATTTAAATCTGCTCTTTCAGCAAATTTCAAGTATACAGCACAGTATTATTAATTATAGTTACCATGCTATACATTTGAACCTTGGAGTTTAATCATCTTAGAACTGATAGTTGGTACACTTTGACCAACATCCCTCCATTTCCAACTCCCGGCCTTAGAAACCACCATTATGTTCTCTATTTTTATGATTTTATTTTATTTTATGGCTTTATTTTATTTTATTCCAACCTGGACTACTTACTTATTTTTACATAGAAACTGGGTAGCATGGTGACAACAATGACTATGTTCACTACCCAAAGCAGTGAACATTAGGAGAGTTTCCCATCACTGCTCTTACTCATGAGTGAGGCTGTCATGCATTGTAGTTCATTTTTGACCTGCATGCACAGACTGAGTCAACCTATCCAGGAATGTAACCGAGCACTTCATTCTCTCTATCTGGTTCCTTCCTCTCCCCATGTGACCACAGGTATAGACTGGGCACTAGATGCCATTGGGGTCTGAGCCATCTCTTATGTAGTTTTCTTTGGCCTCTACCATAGTCATCATAATCCTGCATGTACTGCTTCTATCTTAAGATAGATTGCTGCTGGACTCACCCAAATCCATCACTAGAAGAACTCAGTTTGTGATGTGCATTTCTGGTTACATGGTCACTTAATGATCAGGTTCTCTGCATCAACTCTGGCTAGTACCATACCAGTAGCTAGTATACAAGAGTTGTATAATTTTCATTTGTAAATTGGTTGACTTTAGTCCACAACCCTAATGATCTATGTTATGATATTCCCTTTGGGGTTTGCCATAAAACCTATATGATACTTTTGCCCTCCACAGATATCTCCTATACCATAGTGTCTCCTGGCATGAGGCCAAATAAGCAAGTAACTTAATCCCTTAATTTGGAATATGCTCTATCCACAACCGAACGAGATTTACTAGAGACTTACTGCTTTCTTAGCACTGGAGATGTGCAGTGCAATAATTTGTCCTTTATATTAGATGGGAAGTTTTGGTATACCTGAGATCACTGTACTACAAAGACCTTCAGTGATATGGAAGATTTCTGAATATTTATTAGGTTTCTCTCCAGCCCCCCTCCCTCCTCCAAATGTATGTGTCTTATCAAGATCTCCAAAATCTTTGCCACTTCTTGATCATTCAGTCTAACTAACATGCCATTAATATAGGGGATTGATGCATTTTCTGAGGAATAGCCATATGGTCCAGGTCCTTTGTACTATTATGACAAGGGATGAGAAAGTTGATATAGATCCAAGGATGAGATTATTTACATCACCTATATTCTCATCTATCTCAAGTAAATGTGAATTGTCCCTGAGCTTCCTTTCTAATAAGATTAGAAAAATTACATGTCTGATTAATAGTCAGATACAATTTCTGGTTTAGCAACTAGTAGGATGGACTAGTTAGTTGAGTTTTTAGTAATCCATTGTCTTATTCCGAAAACTATTCTTCACTCTGTTTCCAGACCAGAGCCTCTATCATTCACTTGGAAAAGGTAAAAAGCAAGCTTTTCGATAACTATCAGATGTACTCTCAGCTACCACCATTGGCTCTCTTTACGATAATTGTTCCCATCTTGCTTATCCATTTATTTCAACTTCTATTCTCCATTGCTATCAGGAAGCAAGTTCTGTACAAGCATCTCCTAGCATCGGCCTTGGCCTATACAGAATAGACACTACTGAGCATCTCAGTGAGGCTGACTCTCATCCTACCTGTACGTTACTTATTATCTTGGGAAATTATTCTTTGTTCTCCCTATAAAATACTATAGTGAAATTTCCAGTCTTATGAAATGTGTGCATGGTAGCATCCTCTTTTTCTCTCACTTTTTAAAAATTCCTTTACTTATATGCCAGAATACTCTGGTAATGTATGTTACTTTCATGGACAGTGACTTCCAACAAATTTCCAGTACTGTCTTAGAAGCATATTAACTCTATCTCCTAAGGTTCTTTGCTGGGGCATTAAATCCTGTGTTAATTGTAGAGCGCTTGCATATTAATAAACTCTTCCTTATATAAATTCATAGTTCACCGTTTTTCTATCTGGTGGGACATGTTGGTGAGGCCTTGTCATGCCTTGAAACATAGACCTATTCTTTCCTTAGTAGGCCCTGGATCATCTCTGACTGGGTTATGCAGAGGCTGTTTGAGTCACTGGGTTAGAAGACATCATTGAGAAGATAGGTCCTAAAGGAGGGGGGTGATGGTTTACAAAGTAGGGATCTTTGCGTCATTTTTAGACAAAGGAGAGTTACTGGCCTTGAACAGGGAGGTGCATCACCTATGCAGATAAAAAAAGTTCAGGAGAATTCAAGATGTTTTAGCACCTTGACCCTGATATTCTCAACCCAAGTCTCAGTGTCCCACTGCTTTTTGTCAGGGGTATTCACCCTGGTATTACAAAATTGCCATGTTTGAAAGCTGAATTTCTTTTGCATCTTTGCTACTCATAATCTAGTTCTTGGCATGGTCCTTAGCTTTTTCTTCCCTAAGAATGCAGGAGCTGAGTCCCTTCGTATGTTGCTGAGTCTTTAAGTGGTGAATTATTCTGGAAAGCCTTTCATTTCCTTCCTCCAGTGCATCCATTGCCCTCAATTTGATAGTCTTTATAATTCATACTTTTCCAATATTTCTCAAACATGAAATATTCAATTTTTAGTATAGTTTCTTTCATTAGTATCTGTAGCAGTTATTCATAAAAAATTACCTCCTTCCCATTTAGTAACTTAAATCAGCAATATATATTCCTTATCTCTCATAGAATCCATGGGTCATGTGTCAGAGAATGGCTTAGTTAAGCAATCTCTAGCTCAGGGATTTTCATGGGTTAAGCCACATGTCAACCAGCTCTATACACATAGGTTTAACTACAGCTGTAATAGTCACTTTCACATGCTAGCAAATTACTGCTAGTTGTTGAGTTAGACCTCAAGATCTCTCTACAGAGCTGCTTAAATGTCCTCATGACATGGCAGGTGGTTTCCCCCGAGACAGTGATCTGAAATGCCAAGGTGAAAATTTCAATGTGTTAATAACCTAGCCTTGTAAGTCACACACTACCACTTTGGTAGTATTCTATTAAGTGTATAGACCACCCTGATTCAGCTTGGGAAGAAATTGCATAGGGTATGCATAGCAGAAGGTGATGCTCATTGCGGACTATCTTAGAGATGCCTCTCACAGCTTCCCACCCAGGTTCAGTACCAGTAAAATTTTGACAATTGCATTACTACCTCAAGCCATTGATCATAGGTGTTTTCCTTGTACACCCTTGATGAGGTCTTCATTACCAATTGGTCATCCATGATCTAGCTCCCAAATTCCATTTTGAGTCTGCATCCTTGGACCAGTCTTGGCATCAATTGTCCCTGAGATTCCTACTAAGAGATTCATATGTAAGATGTTTGTTTAAGGTGCTGTCAAAATTGACACTGTGCAGAGAAGGTGCCCAGGAAGCAAGACTGAACAGAGATTAACTGCTCTTTTATGACGTTATACCCAAAACCTCATCGGATACAAGAGAAACTCTATAACTGTGGTGCCTCTTTAGTGTTGCACTGAATTAAGACAAGGGTGCTGGACCTTTATAGTACCCCATCCAACAGTGATTAGGTAAGTAAATAGATGTTATGTATTTATATATCTAGCATTTACTTAGCTATGGTTCCATTATCTTTCACTCCTTTTCACTACCTCTTATTATTCTTGTTGAAGTCACAACAGTACCATATCATGGCCTAGAGCAATCCTTGTGATCTACCCTATGACTTCAGCTACCTCTCCAGATTCTTCTTTGCCCATGCTTCTCCTGGCCAACTCATCTCCAGCACAAATATCACCTTAGACAGGCCATATCTGCCCACTCCATGCTAAACACCACCTTCAGGTATCCATGATCTTCTTACTCTATTATATTGTTTTTCACAGAACTTGTCATCTGACATTATATAACGTGTGTATTTATTTATATGCTATATATTTAACTTATACACTGTAATACCCTATGTAAAGTTAGGGTTTCTTTTATTCTAGCATTTATCCTCAGTTGCCTGGAATTGTACTTGATATATATATTTTTGAAATTTAGAAATAAATCCATTATTGACAATTTAGTGTTATCAGATATCACATTGATGACCTTTGCTATATTTGTGTTCTGGTTTAATCAATGTGAGAATACACCGACCTCTTTTTATGTTCAGAATCATCTTCTCTTAGTTAAACTTGGCTTTAGTTTTAAGGCAAAAGGCTTCCTAAGTGGTGCTATTTCCGTTTGCACTGACATCCATTTTGGAGCACCTATTGTACTGTGAACTTTGCTCTAGAAGACTCAATTGTTTGGCTTTGCACCAACTTATAATCCCTTACAATTAAAACAAAAGCGATTAAAAAGGATAGCATATCATGCCATTTTCCACGGCTTCTTTTCAACTCATGGCATCTAGATTCTTAGCATTTCCACAATAAATCTGACCTGAGGACTGTTAGGCATCTTGCTCTCTCTATGGTATATGCCACCCAGATTTATGTTACTATTCAGTTTAAATGCTGGGTGTTATCAGGCATGCGGGCACATGCTTGCAATCCCAGTACTTGGGAAGCTGAGACAGGAAGATTGCAAGTTCGAGGCCAGCCTGAGCAACTTAGAGAGATTCTCAGCGACCTAGCAAGACCCTGCTTCAAAATGAATGAATAAATGAATAAATAATAAATAAATAAGGCTGAGGGCATAGCTCAGTGGTAGCATTTTCCTGCGTTCAATCCCCAGCACCACACACACACACACACACACACACACACACACACACACACACACATTAGTGTTATAGGTAATAAAGAAGAACAAGGTCAATATAATTAATTTATTCCTTATAAACCTCTTTGGTAGAATTATTTGGTGTGAGATGCATGAACCTTTCTATTGCTTTGAAATGTTTGAGTTGTCCAGGGTCAAGTAACATTTACCTATTTAAACATAAGTTTCTATAGTAGCAAGTTCACAAAGAAGAGTTATATCAACCTCTGCATTTACCCAATTGTCTTATTTTTGTGTTTTTCTGCAATATCTAGAGGATGCCCTAGGAAATACATGGGTTGGATTTGGTAGGCTATTTGGCCTACCAAAGAGTTTAGAAATATTTAAGAGTTTCACAAAATTTGACCAAGTCATGGTGAACAGTGTTCTCATTTTTTCTTTCCCCCTTATTTGTGTATTTGATTAGCCTAGCCAGGTTACTAGAATGTAATCATGATGAAGGAAGAGATTCATTTCAATTTTTTCACCCTATAAATATCTAAAACATTTAGCACACTTTTCGACATGTATTGGACTCTTGATACCTAACTTTTCTTAAAACTATTAAGATTTGAGATTTCATCTAACTCCAGGTGAATGGCAATCATCAAGAATACAAACAATAATAAATACTGGTGAGGAAATGGAGAAATAGGAACTCTTATACACTGTTGGTAGGACTGTAAATTAATACGACCACTATGGAGATCCATATGGAGTTTCCTGAAAAGACGAGGAATAGAACCACCATATGATCCAGCTATATCACTACTCGGTATCTTTCCAAAAGAATTAAAATCAGAATACTGTAGTGATATCTGAATATCCATGTTTATAGCAGCACAATTCAAAATAATGAAATTATGGAGCCAATCTAGATGTCTGTCAAGAGAGTAATAAAGAAAATATTATATATATATATATATATACACACACAATGTAATTTTACTCAGCTATAAAAAAGAACAAAATTATCCCATTTGTAGGAAAATGGATGGAACTAGAGAATGTTATGCTAAATGAGATCAGCCAGGTTCAGAAAGTCAAGGGCTCTATGTTTTTTTTCATATGTGGAACTAGAGAGAAAATAGGAAACAAAGGGGACTTCAGATGAATGAAGAGAAAGGCCAGTAGAATAGAGGAAGAGGATGGGGGGGAGTAAAAAGGAGGACTGAAGAGGGAAACAGTTTAAATAATGCTATGTCCATATATGAAGATATTACTACCAATCTCACTAACTCAGAAGAGGAGGGAGGAGTTGGGAGCATGCTGGGATGTGGAAAGAAATAAACCAAGTGCTATGTGCATGTATGTTTGTATCACTTTGAACCTATGATATATAATTACAATGTACCAAAAAAGTATAAAAATAAAGACCTATTATTTTCCTGCTTATAGGCATTTGACATTCCAAACATTTACTTATGCAAAACATGCCACATACATTTTGTTGTATTTCTTTTTTATAGAGAAATAATTTGACAATTCAAAAATGTTCTTGATTTTAGAAGTTTTGATTTCTACGCTAAGGAAAGTTTTGCTTTCCTTAATTATGTTTTGAAATTTCAAGAAGTATAAAGTTTTCATCATCTATATAAACCTAAGAAAATTAGAATTTCACATCTTCAGAATGCCTGTTATTTGGTCTGGGTTTACCATTAATTCATTCTCTCCACAAATACGGATTGAGTCATATTTTATATCAAGTATTCTCTTTGCATTGAAAACAGTAGAAGTTGTGCTCATTGATCATCTACTTTGGTGGGAAAGATTGGGTCAATCCATTCAACTGAGATGAATGTTGCAAAAAAGCAACATTAATAGTGTCCCATCTGATTAAACATACAGCAGGATGATTTCTCCAAAGAAATAGTACTTAATCTGAAAAGTGAATTCTGAGTTAGAGTTATCCAGCTCAAGGTTAATAGAACAAAGTGTTCTTGGTAGAGGAAGTAGAGAGTTCAAAGGTTTTCAGGAGACAGAGAACTTGGCATATTTGATTTTTGAAAGAAAGCTCTATGGCCAGGGCTTAGACAATAAAGATCTACATGGTCAGAGAGATCAGCAAGACCCACACTGCAGATTCGGTTTTAAACTTAGAACAAGTCTTGTTTTGAACAGGAGATGATGTTTGGTCAGAGAATGTTGCTGCAGCTTCAACGTGCCAAAATAATGTTAAGATGACCTTGAGAACACAATTTAGGGAACATTTGAAAATACTTCATGTGAGAAGCAATGATAAATTGGGGGTAAGGTGGCATCCCTAGAGATGAGGAACAAGAGATAGAATTGCCAGGATTTGCTGAATGATTGAATTTGCAAAATGCAGGAAAGGGTGGAGTTAAGAATGACTTCTGTATGCTTGTATCACTTTGCATCTCACTAGGATGCATCATCTGAATATCTTATGATCTAGTAACTCTCTTAAAACAAGAGCCTCAGAATTAAATGCAATACTTTATATATGATTCGACAAGCTCAAAATAACCCAAGGCTACCACTATCCATTGTAATTTCACAGTAGATAAATCTCTTTTGAGAACATTCTTATATTTGTGCTTTTACTTTTTAGTATAAATACTTTTCTAGAAGAAATATCAAGAATTATTATTTTTTTGGATTAAGGCACTATCATCTGGTAAAATGAAAATACATTTTTTTTTTTGCAGTACTAGGGATTGAACTCAGGGGTGTTCTACCTCCGAGCTATACCCCCAGCCCTATTTTTTATTCTTTATTTTGAAACAGGGTCTCACTAAGTTGTGGAGTGCCTCACTAGGTAGCTGAGGCTGGCCGTGAACCCGGATCCTCTGGTCTCAGCCTCCCGAATGCTGGGATTACAAGGTGCGCCACCGTGCCCGGCTTTGAAAATACATTTTTAAGGATGGTAATGATATTAAGTTTTCACTAGCTACTTACATCTTGGCTTATCATCTGTCCAATGGGTGAGCTAGAGGGTACTAAATATCACAATGAAATGTAAAATATTATACACTTTATAATATTTTATAATGTAATATATTACATATATATTGATACTAAGGATTGAACCTAGGGGAATTCTACTCTGAGCTATGTTCCCAGCCCTTTTTTAAAATTTTGAAACAGGGTCTCACTAAGTTGCTGAGGGTCTCCCTAAGTTGCTAAGGCTGGCCTTGAACCTATGATCTTCCTGTGTCATCCTCCCAAACACTGGGGTTAGAAATTATATGTTTTGAGAAAAGGATAAGGTTTATTGAGCCAGAACCCAATCAGTACATTGAAGTGGAGTGGGGGCTAAGTTTTAAGTCAATGAGAAAGTTACTGGGAACACTGAGTGGATTTGGAACAGAGATCAATATAGTAAAAACCTTAACTGACAGGTGGAAAGGTAGAAAAAGCCATCCAGTGAGAGGTAGTGGTTCCCTGTTGACAAGGTATTCTCCAGGGCTATTTTAGATAGCTGCTATTTTAAGATTAGAGAATGAAGGGTAGAGAGCATGCCATTTCTCACAGGCAGTGGTCTATGACCAGTGAGGCTGGTAAGAATGTATCAAAAATGTTTAAACTGTCCTGATTCACTGCATACCTGTTAGTCTCTGCAACCAGGTCTTACAAACTGGACTACAACCCTCAATACATCAGATTAGGCAATACTTAATATAGGATCCTCATAACTCCTTATAGAGGATAGTCAATGCTTGATTGTTAAGTTTCATTTTATGTGTGTGTGTGTGTGTGTGTGTGTGTGTGTGTGTGTGTGTGTAACTGAGAAGCAACTGTGGAAAGGCTTTTTGCATAGTTACAGATGACTCCTGGGCCAAGTCAGTAATAGACACCTCTTTTTCATACAGAGTTTAATTTCCAGCCCTGCCAGGGCCCTCCCAGCTGCAAACTGAGCTGGTGTGCTGGCAAGCTGTCCACACACACAGTGAGTGATCATGCACCACCCTTTCTGCAGTGAGGCGTTAGCCTGGACATCTGGCAGAGGTTACTTCTGCCAGCAGAATGTCGGACCAGCTGTGGCTAAAGCTAAAGACAGTTCTTTTTTTTTTTCACTGTCTCTCTGAGCCTACTTTCCCTGGGAGAGAAGCATTATGTGAAAATAGAAATGAAAGGAAAACATTTTCTCGCACCTTCTCAGGTCTATCTTGGAGATCCTCCCTGGAGCCTTACGTTTCAGTTAACTTTCATAAGATCACAATGCATAATCTCTGTTGGGTTATCGGTTTTGTCATGTATTATAAACCCTCCAATCAAAGCAGTGGGAACCAGTGTTTCTATTTAATACCCAGAGAAATGGTGGAAGTCAGCGATTGATACCAACACAATGATGGGAAAAAGTGTCCAGAGGTGCTACTCACATAATCTCATTTTACAACATCTTGAAAATTCAATAGAAAGGGCTCCACTAACAATACCATTACACACTACTGATTATTGTTCTCCAGTGCTCCTAAAGCTCTAAAAGCATAACTAACAATAAAATGCTCTATAAATACAACCCCAACAATGTACGTAACCATATTTTTTCTTTTAAAACAAAAGCACACGGTGTTAGTCACAAGTCAACTAATTTTACTTAGGCAATTTCTTGGCTAAAAGTGCATTGTCACTTTTAAAACCTTATCTATCTCTAAATAAATGAGCTATTGCTTGACATTATAAAATACTTTCAAATAATTTAGAAAAGTTGGACAATATCATGCCCTGGAATAACAACTACCTGTTTAATATGTAGTATCTATGGGAAGATGTATTTTGTTTATCATGTGTTCTATCATATTTGCAAAGGGATTGGTGGAAAATAAGTAGATGTTTCTTGCAAAAATCATATGTGGTTTTAATATTTCCTGCTATAAATGTGTCTATGATTCTTGATTTTATCTTTGGCCATTAAGACTTTGGAATACATATATATTTTTAAAGGAGTTAAAATGGTAGGAAGTTACTACTATATCCTGTCCAAAAAAGAAACAGTTATACTTGCAAAATATGTGCCAGCTCTTGAAAAAAATATTTCAAACTAGTTTGGAAAAATATATTTTGTACTTCCTGTTTGTACTTACCACATGGAACAAGAGGAGAGTACATGCCGTGGTGTCTACATTATCAAGAAAAATTCCTGATATTTCCATATGGGTATTATATCATTTCATTCTGCAATTGAAAGAAATAACAAATGAATAATTTGGGACAATAATTTAATAATAAAATACTTAACTCTTAATTTTTACTTTAACAAGTCTGAATTTTGAATTAGTTAAATCTTATTGATGAAATTGAGCTATATGATGAGCATATTCTTCAAATGATTTTCAAAACAATTGGAAAAGTTCATATGCTCTAAAAAAATTTATACTCATATCAAAACTCATTTTCAAAGTGTCATATGGAATTCCTTGAAATGTGCTATGACATAAAATTTTTACTGCAAACTAAAATATCAGCAATGGTAATTTTACATAAGACATACATTTTAATATTAATGTCCTAAATGACTCATATTATTACATATTACTAACATATTATTGAGATATCTGTTGCATTATTCTTCTTAAAATATATCCAGAATATATTTTTCATAGATGTACTATCAGAATAAATTTCCAAAGCCTGTTTTCTCCTAAGAATCTACAAAACTATCAGCTTACAAAATACTTTTAAAAATGATTATTTGTGGCTATATTCTTAGATGGTAATTTTCTGTATTCTGTCAGGTTTGTTTACAGTTTTTATAAACAACATTTATTGGAGAATGCAGGAATCATCAGAAGAGAAAGTTTAACTCCTTCAAACACAGTAAAATTGATCAAACGTCTGGAAGAGAAGCAAATCATAAAAACGTGCCTAACTGAGACGCTTTGCCCTAAGGAATCATGCCTTTGTGTTTGATGATTCTTCCATAAACCTGCATTTATTGTCAAAAATTGACCCTTTTAATGTAAGAAAGTTGATGGAGAAAGAATTCCTCTTACGAGTTTTTCCACTAGACGCTATAAAACTCCATCACAGCACCTTGCATTTTTGGCATCTGCTGTTGAACGTAACAGCTGAATGTTGCCAGATCTTATTTTGAAAAAAATGGGGTTGTGTCCATAGGATGCAAATCATCTGGATGAGAATCCACATCAAATAGAAAAATCTGGTTGGTCCTAGAGGCCTCATTTGAGTTGAGCGGTGAGAAGACCAAAACTTCCGTGAAGCATAAAACAAGATAGGGAGATAAAAGAGCAAGAAAGGGGAAAGAAGAAAAGGCAAGAGGAAAGAGAGGAAGCAAAGAAAGCTGGGTTTGAGTTGGAAAGACAGACTGCCTGGCATGTTTTCTGGTGCTTTGATATCTTTGCCTTTGCACCAAATACCCAGAGACTTTTCCACAACATTGATTCTACGTGACCATGTTTGTTGGCAATGTTCAATAATCAGCTACATTTTTCCTTTTTCCTTTGGATGGCTAGTGATTTGTAAATTCTCTTTTCTTTATTGAAGAAATTCACTTATCTTATTTATCAATAAACAATATTTTCTAAACTAGGCATTTGGACTTTTTTTTAATACTAGAATAAAACTTGTATCAATTTGAAAAATATAGGTGGGAACTATTTGAGGAGCCAGATCATCCTTGAGACTCTTTTTTTTTTTTTTTTGCGGTACTGGGGATTGAACTCAGAGGCATCCTACCTCCAAGCTATGCCCCCAGCCCTATTTTTTATTCTTTATTTTGAAACAGGGTCTCACTAAGTTGCGGAGTGCCTCACTAGGTAGCTGAGGCTGGCCACGAACCCAGATCCTCCGGTCTCAGCCTCCCGAATGCTGGGATTACAAGCATG
>PVLC010027457.1:0-21833 GCA_004027655.1 Graphiurus murinus
GTGGCGCACGCTTGTAATCCCAGCATTCGGGAGGCTGAGACCGGAGGATCCGGGTTCGCGGCCAGCCTCAGCTACCTAGTGAGGAACTCCGCAACTTAGTGAGACTCGGTTTCAAAATAAAGAATAAAAAATAGGGCTGGGGGTGTAGCTCGGAGGTCGAATGCCCCTGAGTTCAATCCCCAGACCCGCAAAAAAAAAAAAAAAAGCTATTGTAATTTCAAGTAGTTACCAGTACATATAAATGTATTTCATCTTCAATACTACCTCATAACAGTATAAATAAACCTTAAGTGGTTAACAAGTTTGATTGAAACCTGAGGACAGTGGCTTTTCAAAGACAAGAGAGTATGCTAAGGGTGGAGAGCACAGTGACGTAATGCTTAAGAAGGAAAGCCCTGACAAGTGCAGACTGCACACACACAATGAGAGATCAGGGAAGTGAGGCTGAAGCAGCCAGCTTGGTTTCATGCTGCAAATTTTTGGCAGACATTCAATTCCTTCTGCTGTTTTCCTCGCCAGAACATTTATCTATGTAATGTCACCAGATCTAGGGAGGGAGTGAGGTTGAAAGGAGGGGGGAGAGGAGAAAAACTGTTTTACAGGCTGCCAGCCCCTCCACACATGCTGTTACTATACAAAGATGTCTAGAAAGCCAATGTGCTGCACAGATTCAAATGCTGCCAGAAAGCAAGGGTCCACCCAAAGAACAACTGCAGAAAAGGGAACTGCCTTTGGAAAGAAGAAAGGCCTATAATTAAAGTCTTGATTCACAAGCAGAGACTCTCTTCTGAAACTAATTTCAGTTCTTGGGGGAAGGGTTGAGGATTCTAACCTTAAGGGGAAATAATTTTCATAAAAACACCTGACCTGGTCTGGTCTGGTCTACCCCAACTATAAGCATATGCTACCACAGAAACAAAGCAATGCTGCTGAGTACCAAGAGTATCTACCAAAAAAGAGTTACCTTATAAATACGTAATATCCATCTACCATTTCACTAAAGACCAAGGGAAAGAAAAATGAATTTTAAGAACCAGCCCTAGAAACGTGCAGTCTTATCTGTATCCAGGGAAGTTTGCTGTTCTAGAACTCCTGTGTATATCTATGAGGGACAGGGAGAGGGAGAGGGAGAGGGAGAGGGAGAGGGAGAGGGAATGTGCACGCACATGCATTTGTATATCCACAGTAGTAATAATGAAACCAAAACTATAACTGGAATATAAAATTAGAGATCAGAATTCATAGCTCATAAAAAGGTTTATTAGTTTCTATAAATAAACATTCCAACCCCATAACACTTAAGTTACTAGTATAAAATATAATACATGAAAACTACAAAGCTAGCTGGGCATGGCGGTGCATGCTTGTAATCCCAGTACTTGGGAGGCTGAGACAGGAGGATCCAGGTTCGCTGCCAGCCTCAGCTACTTAGTGAGGCACTCCGCAATTTAGTGAGACTCTGTTTCAAAATAAAGAATAAAAAATAGGACTGGGGTTGTAGCTCAGAGGTAGAATGCCCCTGAGTTCAATCCCCAGTACCACACACAAAAAGAAAGAAAGAAGGAAACCACAAACCTGAAGTATTTATTTAACCTAAGAAACTAGGCAATTTATAATAGTCTAAAACCAAAAATGACCCGGCAATGGTAGCTCATGCTTGTAATCCCAGTACTTGGGAGGCTGAGACAGGAGGATCCCAGGTTCAAGGACAGGCTCAACAAGTAGTGAGACTCTCATCAACCTAGCGAGACCGTGTTTCCAAGTAAGAAATAAAATTGGGCTGGGAGTATAGCTCGAAGGTAGAATGCCTCTGGGTTTAATCCCCAGTACCATAAAAAAATAAAAATAAAAATAAAAAAATAAAGTAAAACCAAAAATGCTTTTCCAAGATTGTAATGCTATTATCTCCAAAAATAGCATATAATCTTCCCCTAAGACTATCATAAGAAACAAACAGGAAATACTGTGTATTGAAATCAGAAGTTATAAATAATCTTTATTTTGTTTTTGGTTTTTTTTGGTTTTTTGCGGTACTGGGGATTGAACTCAGGGGCATTCTACCTCCGAGCTACACCCCCAGCCCTATTTTTTATTCTTTATTTTGAAACCGAGTCTCACTAAGTTGCGGAGTGCCTCACCAGGTAGCTGAGGCTGGCCGCGAACCCGGATCCTCCGGTCTCAGCCTCCCAAATGCTGGGATTACAAGCGTGCGCCACCACGCCCGGCTTAATCTTTACTTTATACTGCCAAAGTTCATACATACATCACTTACTCAAGGAAATATCCTGATAGAAGACTAATCGTCTAGTCCTAGTTGTGGGATATAACCTAATCTGTCGGGGTTCTTCATTTGTAAAATGAAAATATTTTATATGATTATCTCTAAACTCTGTTAGTTCTTAGTTTGTAAAATTATACATATTTTAAATATAAAATAGGGTTTCCTACTTCCAAGGCACTCATAATCAAGTTAAAACTAGTCATAATGGGGAACCATAAAAAGTAATCATAAATGAATTAGCAAATAATGAAAGATAGTGACTGATCCAGAGTAATTACTTAACAATTATGTGAACTGATTTCTATGAAGAACTAAACCATGCTTCAAGGGCTTCAAGTCTAAAGGAGGAGAGCTGAAGTTCAGAGAGCTCCAAAACAGCAAAGATTCCTCCTGGGACTAAAAGATTCATTAAGATTCATATTGTTAACTTCACAGCCCCAATCAATTAACTCAAATTCTCATGTAGTCAGTATCTCATTATTCTCATTTTATTTATTTATTTATTTTTTTTTTTTTTGCGGTACTGGGAATTGAACTCAGGGGCATTCTACCTCCGAGCTATACCCCCAGCCCTATTTTTTTATTCTTTATTTTGAAACCGAGTCTCACTAAGTTGCGGAGTGCCTCACTAGGTAGCTGAGGCTGGCCGCGAACCTGGATCCTCCGGTCTCAGCCTCCCGAATGCTGGGATTACAAGCGTGCGCCACCACGCCCGGCTCATTTTATTGATAAAGAACAAGATATTATGCATTAAGGCCTTTACATAAAATACACATTTGCAAAGTCTGTACTACTCAGTCCAAAATATCCATCAGATTAGTATGACTGATTTATACAGGGCCAGATAGACTAATAAAAGGTTGAGAAGAGTGTGACCATGCAGGCTTGAGCCACAAATGTAAATCACAAAGCTGTACTCGTTAGGATACATTTTTAACTCTCAAAATCCCAAATAAATGAAAAAACTCTGTCCTCAAGTAACATTTTCTTTAATACTGATCTTAAGATAGTGCTACCTGACAGAACTTTCTAGGATAATGAAATGCTTGGTGTCTGTACTGTGTGAGTGACAGTCTAGATTTACACCTGTTCTCCCGGCACATCCTTTCATCTCACAAAGGATCTGGTTTGTATGAGAAATTATATAATGACCATTCTTGACACCAGATTCCTCTCTGCCTTAAATTTCTCAAAGCTGGTTAAGAAAGCATCAAATAAATGGGAAGGTCAAAAGGGAAGTGTCAGAATGGAACAAGAAGCTAAACAAATCCTTGAGGATAAACGAAAACAGAGCAATGTGTAAGTAGATTTTATTACTAATGCTTTAAAGCAGCTGGTTGGTTCACTAATCTATCTCCCGGCCCACCCCTAAGAAGCTAGGAAAAGTGCACTAATTAATAGCCAGGCTCTACTGGATACTGGTTTAAGTAAAGATTTTAAGTTACTAGTGTAGAGTAATACCTGTGAATTCCTCTTAGAGATTATTTCTATTCAAACAAGAGTATATCAATAAGTATAATGATATGGAAGAAAAGGGCTATAAAGAATTCAAGAAAAAAGGATTCCTTGTTTTCTGGCTTTGATAAAGGAGTGAGTTTATTTATATGGAGAAAACCATGAGAAAAGAGATATAGATTTGTTTTGTTTTGTTCACATTAACTTTGAATTAAGATGTTCAAGTAGTTCAGAGTGACTGCTCTAAGGATCTGCATGTGACTCCATACTAAACCAAAAACAGTGCTTCCCCAGGGATCTTCTGAGCTAAGTTTGCAAAGAAGATCTTTTTTTTTTTTTCCCCCTTCTGGGGTCACTAAGGTAGAACGATAAGAACTCTAGGACACCTACAACTATGATCCCAATCATGTGGAGAAAACCTGTCTGAGTCAGCAGACAATGTAATCAATTCAAAGAGAGAACAGAGAGGAGAGGAAAGAATTCAGGCAATATAATACCCCACTACCACCACCACTTATCCAAGGTTCCGCTTTCCTTGGTTTCAGTTACACAATCGACTGCAGCCCGAAAATATTAGATGAAAACTTCCAGAACTAGATTCATAAGTTTTCAATAACTTTCATTACATTATATTGTTATAATTCCTCTGTCTTATTATTGTTAATCATTTTGTGTGTGTGTGGTACTAGAGATTGAACCAAGAGGCATTCTTCCTTTGAGCTATACCTTCAAACCTATTTTATTTCTTATTTTAAAACAGGATCTCTCTAAATTGTTGAGGCTGGCCTTGAACCTTCGATCCTCCTGTCTGAGCCTCCCAAATACTGGGATTACAGGAGTATGCCACCACATCTGGCTATGGCTACTTACTGTATATAATTTATAAATTAAAATATTATCACATATATGTATGTACAGGAAAAAAACTCTGTGTGTGTGTGTGTGTGTGTGTGTGTGTGTGTGTGGTTTATTGTCCAAAGTTTCAGACATCTACTAGGAGTCTCATCCCTACTATTCCATATAAACTAACAATCAGCTGTTTTACTCAAGGCTTTCAGTTACTTGCAAACCCAGACATAACACTCTTACTACATGCCAAGTTAGGTTTTATTTCCTTTATGAAGTAAATCTATCAGGAGCCAAAAAAGAACTTGAATCTGATACACTTCAGTTTTAGAAACTGAAAAAGGAAACAAGTTTGTAGCAAGGAAATGTGAGACATATCAAGATTACAAAAGCACAAACATCCCCCTAATTTGCTGATGCCCATGGGTAATTTTGAGGAGAAGGGAGGTGCAAAAGAAAAATAAAAAATGAACAAACAACAAAGAGAAAATAACCCAATAAAAAAAAGAGGCAAATAATTAAACAGATACTTTGCAAGGAAGATATAAATAAGAAAAGATTCTCCATACAACTAAATTACAAGGGAAATTAAAATTAAAACTAAATACTAGCTGGGCATGGTGACACAGGCTTGTAATCCCAGCATTTGGGAGGCTGAGACCAGAGGATCCGGGTTCACCGCCAGCCTACCTAGTGAGGCACTCCACAACTTAGTGAGACCCTGTTTCAAAATAAAGAATAAAAAATAGGACTGGGGGTATAGCTTGGAGGTAGAATGCCTCTGAGTTCAATCCCCAGTACCGCAAAAAAACAAAAAAAAAAAACTAAATACTAAAACAAATCTATTAGAATGGCTTTTTTTTTTTTTTTTTTTTTGTGGTACTGGGAATTGAACTCAGGGGCATTCTACCTCCGAGCTATACCCCCAGCCCTATTTTTTATTCTTTATTTTGAAACCGAGTCTCACTAAGTTGCGGAGTGCCTCACTAGGTAGCTGAGGCTGGCCGCGAACCTGGGTCCTACCGTCTCAGCCTCCCGAATGCTGGGATTACAAGCGTGCGCCACCACGTCCGGCTTAGAATGGCTTTTTAAAAATGATAATACCCCTTATCCAAAATGCACACCTGTAATCCCAGTACTCAAGAGACTGAGACAGGTTTTTGGCTAGCCTCCGCAATTTAGGGAGGCCCTCAGCAATTTAGTGAGACCCTATAAAAACAATAAAATAAGGCTGTGGGCAGCTCAAAGGTAGAATGTCCTGGGTTGAATCCCCAATACCATCAAAAAAAAAAAAAAAGGCTTGGGCAATAAGTGTTTCAGATTTCAGGTTTTGAGAATTTTGGAATATTTGTCTATACATAATAAGATGTCTTGGGGATGTAGCCCAAGTTTAAAGATAAAGTTCATTTGTTTCTCATATATACCTTATATATACAGCCTAAACATAATTTTACACAATATTTTTAGTGTTCCTGTATTTTGCCTACAAAGTGTCACCGGAAGTCAGGTGTGAAATTTTCTGCTTACAGTACCATGTTGGTATACAGACCATTTCAGATTTTGGATTTTCAGATCAAAGAGTGCCAGTGAGGATGCAAAGCAAATGAAACTTTTATTTATTTATTTATTTGTTTATTTTGGCGGTACTGGGGATTGAACTGAGGGGCCTTCTACCTTTGAGTTATACCCCCAGCCCTATTTTTTATTCTTTTTTTTTTTTTTTTTTTTTTTTTTTTTTTTTTTTTTTTTTTTTTTTTTTTTTTTTTTTTTTTTTTTTTTTTTTTTTTTTTTTTTTTTTTTTTTTTTTTTTTTTTTTTTTTTGCGGTACTAGGGATTGAACTCAGGGGCATTCTACCTCTGAGCTACACCCCCAGTCCTATATTTTTTTATTCTTTATTTTTGAAACCGAGTCTCACTTAGCTGCAGAGTGCCTCACTAGGTAGCTGAGGCTGGCCGAGAACCTGGATCCTCCAGTCTCAGCCTCCCAAATGCTGGGATTACAAGCGTGCGCCACCACGCCCGGCTCTATTTTTTATTCTTTATTTTGAAACAGGGTCTCACTAAATTGGGGAATGCCTCACTAGGTAGCTGAGGCTGGCCGCGAACCCAGATCCTCTGGTCTCAGCCTCCCAAATGCTGGGATTACAAGCGTGTACCACCACACCCGGCAAATGAAACTTTTTTTTTTTTTTTTGCGGTACTGGGGATTGAACTCAGGGGCATTCTACCTCCGAGCTATACCCTCAGCCCTATTTTTTATTCTTTATTTTGAAACTGAGTCTCACTAAGTTTCGGAGTGCCTCACTAGGTAGCTGAGGCTGGCCACGAACCCGTATCCTCCGGTCTCAGCCTCCCGAATGCTGGGATTACAAGTGTGTGCCACCATGCCCGGCCAAATGAAACTTTTAAACACTGCTATTAGAATGCAAAACAATACAGTCACTATGAAAAGCTTGGTGGTTTCTCATAAAGTTAAACAGACCCTTAGCCTTACCTTACAACTGAGGTATACACATCTTCAGGTATTCACTTAAATGAAGTGAAAAACTTCCGGTAGTAGTTTGAAAAACAGCCCCCAAAGATTAAAGGTCCTAATACTTGGCATCTATATGTTAATTTATTTGGAAAAGGGGGCCTGTCCTAGATAAGATTAAATTAAGGATTCTGAGGTTGGGAGATTATTCTGGATTATACAGGTGGGCCCTAAAGGCCATCACAAGTGTCTCTAGAGAGGCAGAGGGGTATTATAAACACAGAGACACACAAGGCAAAAAGTGAAAACTGAAGCAGAGATTGGAGTGGTGCTGCTGGCCACAAGACAAGGAATGCCAGGAGCCCTTCAAAGCTAGAAAAGCCTGCAGAAAATGTGCCCCTGGCTGACACCTTGATTTCAGCCCAGTAATCGTGATTTCAGCCTCCTAACGTCCAGAACAATGACAGAACACATTTCTGTTGTTTTAAAGCCATCCAGTTTGGCAATTTGTGACAGCAGCCACAGGAAACTCATGTACCTATGTTCACACAAAACCCTGTTTATGAATGTTTATAATTCAATTCTATATCAATGTTTATGAATGTAATTGGCAAAAACTGAAATCAAATGTCTCTCAATGGAAGAATAGGTAAACTATAGTACATCCTTCTTATTGAATAACCACTCGGCAATAAAAAGGAGCAATCTACTGACATACACAACAACATGGATGTATCTCAAACACATTATGTGAATTGAAAGAAACTAGACTCAAAAGGCTACATATGGTTCCATTTATATGACAGTCTGGAAAAAGCAGTACCATAAGGAGAATAATAGCTCAGTAGTTTGTCAGAGTTCAGGTGGGAAAAGAGGCTTGACTACAAAAAGGTATCATCAGGGAAGTTTTTTGGAGGAAATAATGGAACATTTTTGTATCTCAATTGTGGTGGTAGTGCCAGATATGTAGTCCCAGTATTTGAGAGGCAAGTCAGGAGGATCACATGTTCAAGGCCAGCCTCACCAACTCAGCCAAGACCCTCACCAACTTAGCAAGACCTTCCGCAACTTAGCAATCTTATTTAAAATAAAAAATATAAAGGCCTAGGGGTGGGAGACACAATGCCCCTATGTTCAATCCCCAGTACCACCAAAACTAAGTTGTGGTAGTTACAAAACCCTTTGCATTTGTCAAACTATACAGAGAAAATAGTGTGTTACTGTATTTAAATTTATAAACAAATGTATGTCACATTATACAATGAAGTGGGTCTGGTATTTTTCAATTTCTAAAAAATGTTCATATATACATATCTATAGTCACTCTTTTATTCAATAAACATTTAAACACCAAATATGTGAGTCTTTGCTTCTATCTTCACCAATCGTTAGTCCTTTTATGACTTTTATTCAAAACTATTAAGATAAATATTAACCCTATTTTATCTAAACAGAGAGGAAATGGGAAGGAAGACTTTTAAACAGTATTGTGGCCTTCCCAACCTCTTAAAAGCACTTGCCCCGGACACACACACACTAGGTAAAAACTAGTCATAGACTTTGAATTAGCACTAATCCACACATAAATGGCATTCTGAGCAATTTAATAACCTCCCAGCATTTTGTCAACATGCATTAAAAATAAGGCCAGCTTGTAATACTAAAGTGAGTTCACATAGATGATCCATTTTCTTCTTTCCCTTTCCTCAATCTTTTCCTTTCACTAAAAAAGCACTAAAGAAAATGACCAAATATCTCTTCTGCCTAACTTTTTCAGAAGTAATCCTGGATCTACAATCTAATTTTGTTCAAAAGTCTGTCTGTAAATCCATATTCACAACTTGGAACAAAACACCCCATTGTAAAATGTTCTAAAAGTTGATTAAGAGCCGGGCGTGGTGGCGCACGCTTGTAATCCCAGCATTCGGGAGGCTGAGACCAGAGGATCCGGGTTCGCGGCCAGCCTCAGCTACCTAGTGAGGCACTACGCAACTTAGTGAGACTCAGTTTCAAAATAAAGAATAAAAAATAGGGCTGGGGGTGTAGCTCGGAGGTAGAATCCCCCTGAGTTCAATCCCCAGTACCACAAAAAAAAAAGAAAAAAAAAAAAGTTGATTAAGCCTTAAAAGGTAATTAAGTACAATATTACTGAAATAGTTTTATCTCTAACTACCATTTTAAGACACAAAGAAAGCCGGGTGTGGCAGTCCACGTCTGTACTTGAGAGAGGCTGAGACAGAAGAATCACAGGTTCAGAGCCAGCCTCAGCAACTTAGCAAGGCTCTCTGCAACTTAGTGAGACCTTGTTCAAAATTCATATATATATTTATATATACATATAAATAAAGTAAGGCTGGAGGTGTAGCAAAGAGGCAGAAGTTCCTTGGTTCAATCACCAGTACCCCCCTCCCCCCGAAAAAGATTAGACACAAAGGAAGTCTGAATTCTAATGCCAGAGACACATTTCTTCACAAATCCCACCTCCTAAAAAACACGAAGCAGGAAAAATTCCAAAGTATCACAAATTTATTAACTATACCATGACAAAATAGCTGTGATCTGTTGAGCATTTAACTATATACTAGTAGTGTACATGCATAATTTCATTCAATCATTACATAAACCCTGTACTATCAATTTCTCGGTATTAAAGATGTGAAAACTAAGGCTTAAAAGAAGATAATTTGCCTCAGATATCACAGAAGAAAAAATAGAAAAGACTCCGGATTTACACCTAAAAATTTCTGTAGCCTGGGGTGGTAGCACATGCCTATAATCCCAGTACTTGGGGGACTGAGACAAGAGGAAGGCAGACTCAAGGCCAGCCTCAGTAACTTAGCAAGACCCTGTCTCAAAATTTAAAAAATAAAATAAAAAGGAGGGGAATGTAGCTTGGAAACAGAATGCCCCTGGGTTCAATCTCCAGTACCAAGGGGAGAAAAAAAAAATTGTGTTTCCCTAAGAAGTTAATGCATCTAACTCTTACATGTTCCATTTCTAAACTTCTATTATCTATGAAGACTACCCCAGGGAAGTCTCCTTCCACCACAGAAGCAACTAAGAGGGTATTTCTTTAAGTTAGAGGTTGACAGTTTCTTTCTGTAAAGGATCAGAAAGTATTTTACATTTTGCAGACCATATAAGATCCCTATCATCTACAGTATATCTTTGGTCTTTTATAACCTTTTAAAAATATAAAACTGAGCTGGGCGTGGTGGCGCACGCTTGTAATCCCAGCATTCGGGAGGCTGAGACCGGAGGATCCGGGTTCGCGGCCAGCCTAGTGAGGCATTCCGCAACTTAGTGAGACTCGGTTTCAAAATAAAGAATAAGAAATAGGGCTGGGGGTATAGCTCGGAGGTAGAACACTCGAGTTCAATCCCCAGTACTGCAAAAAATAAATAAATAAATAAAAATATAAATATAAAACTGGCTTAACAGTCATATAAAAATAGGCCTTGGACAGAATTTGGCCCACAGCCTGGGTATAGTTTGGTGACTGCTGCTCTTAATCAATTGTTTTAAGAACATTTTGACACAGGAAAAGGAAGAGTGGCAGCTGAGGGAGGACATTTTGGGTAGACTTCCTCATGGCCATTACTTTTAGAAGCTAGACGTCCAAGATACTAACAATGACTATCCTGGAAGTTCACTGAGTATAGCCTATGCTTTTTCTATTCTCTTCCCTCCTTTAATCACTCCCCAATATCACTTTTTCTTCATGACTATCTTCCTAACTACAGATTAGTACTCATTTGGTCTAAATAGAAATAAATCATCTTAAAGAGTAGTAACTTAAAGAGCCTCCTCTTTGGTTTCCAAATTTATTGCTGAGTAATCTATTTCTTTTTAAGAAGCAGTAAATATATGCAAGGATAAGTCTAGGAATGATCACTCACCTAGATTGTTATCTCATAAAAGCTCAGCACCCATTATGTACTTCACATTGAGGAAATAAGCAAGGATCTAAAATTAAAAAAAAAAAAAAAAAGCCCTCTCTGTACATTCTGGGGGAGGAGACAAAAACAGATCAAATATATAGTATATCTAATGGCAATAAATGCTACATACAAAAATAACACAGGAAATGGAAATATGGACTTCCAGGTGTGGTGATGGGACTGAAATTTTATACAGGACAGTCAGGGAAAAAGGTGAGAAAAACTAGCCATGCATATATTTACTGTGGAGATTCTGGATCTCTCTGCATACATGTCATCTCACTCATGAAATCTCTCTAAGCAGCTCTATTTTTTCCACTGCATGTACCCATCCTGTATAATTTGTTTTTTCACAATATCATATAATTTATTCTTTAAGTTTGCTCTCTGAGGAGAATGTATTCCCTCAGATAACAGTAAAAGCAAAATGCAGAGGAAGGGTTGTACGTAAGAAAAACATAAAAGCCAATATGGCCCGTGGGGACAGTATAGAAAGGTAAAAATAGTAGAAGATGTCCACGAATGTGACAGGGAAGGCCTTGGGAGGATTCCACACTATTTAGAGCAGAAGTCTGCAAACCACAACATGCAGGACAAACCTAGCATGTCACTTGTTTTTATAAATAATGTTTTATCAGAACATAGTCACATCCATTTGTTCTCATATAGCTATGTCTGCTCTCACACTAAAACAAAGTTGAGTACTACTGAGAAATGTAATGAAAAAAAGTTTGTCAATGGTTTTTTATAGGCCATTATGAAGACTTCAAACTTTTACTTTTTTTCCTTTCTTTTTTTTTTTTTTTTTTGGTACTGGGGATAGAACCCAGGGGCATTCTACTTCTAAGCTACACCCTCTGAGCTATACCCCCAGACCTATTTTATTTTCTGTTTTTAAACAGGGTCTTGCTAGGTTGCTGACAGTCTCACTACTTGCTGAAGCTGGTCAGGAACCTGTAATCCTTCAGTCTCAGCCTCCAAAATACAGGCATGTGCTATCACGCCAGCTAATTAATTTTCACATTTATTCTGAGCAAGATAGGAAGCTATTAAATGGTTTTAAGCAAAGCAGTAACAAGACCTGGTTTACCTTTGTGTGTGTGTGTGTGTGTGTATGTGTATGATACTGGGAAGTGAACCGAGAAGCATTCGACCTCTAAGCTACACCCACAGCCCTATTTTATTTTTTGTTTTGAAACGGGGTCTCATTATTGCAGAGAGTCTCACTAAGTTGCTGAGGCTGGCCACGAACCTGTGATTCTCCTGTCTCAGCCTCCCAAGGTCTCAGCCTCCCAAGTACTGGGATTGCAAGTACTTAGCTGGTTGACTTTTTTTGGGGGGGGGGGGCGGTAATTAGGGATTGAACCCAAGGGCATTCTACCTCTGAGCTACACCCCCAGCCCTATTTTTTATTCTTTATTTTGAAACAGGGTCTCACTAAGTTTCAGAAGGCCTCACTAAGTAGCTAAGGCTGGCTGCAAACCTGCCAATTTCCTGTCTCAGCCTTCCAAGTACTGGGATTACAAGCATGCACCATGCACCACCACGCCCAGCTGGTTTACCTTTTTCAATAAAAATAAAATAAAGCCGGGCGTGGTGGCACACGCTTGTAATCCCAGCATTCGGGAGGCTGAGACCGGAGGATCCGGGTTCGCGGCCAGCCTCAGCCACCTAGTGAGGCACTCCGCAACTTAGTGAGACCCTGTTTCAAAATAAAGAATAAAAAATAGGGCTGGGGGTATAGCTCGGAGGTAGAATGCCCCTGAGTTCAATCCCCAGTACCGCAAAAAAAAAAATAAAATAAAAAAATAAAATAAAATGAAATGAAAAACATGAGACTAAGGACAAAAGCAAGGAGCTCAATTAGGAGACAATAGGAATGATTTAAACAAGAAATTTGAATCATAGCAACAGTGGAGGAAGTAAGAAGTGGGTGGATTCTAGATATATTCTAAAGCAAGGTTTGACAAACTTTTTCTGTAAAGGGACAGTCAGTAAATTAGTTTTGCAGGTCATAGGGTCTCTGTTGTAATTATTCAATTCTGCTGTTGTGGCATCAAAGAAGCCATGGACAATACAAAAACAAACAAGTGTGGCTGTGCCCCAATAAAAATATATTTTGTGGACACTGAAATTTGAGTTACATAAAATTTTCATGTGTATGAAATATTATTTTATTTTTTCCAAACATCTAAAAATGTAAAAAATATTCTTAGCTCATAGACTGTACAAAAAGAGGTAAGGGCCAGATTTGGCTTGGGGGCTATAATTTGTCAAGCCCTGCTCTAAGGGCAGAATCAAAAGGATTTGCTAGAATACTAGATGTGTGAGATATGCTACTATAATTAAGTTTTATTAATAGTTAATTTCCTACTATATTGTCCTATATACAATACAAAGCAAAACAATTTCTGGACCATAATTCTGTAATCAGCTGTTATAGGCCATCAAAAATCACCTATATCCAAGTCGGGCGTGGTGGCACACGCTTGTAATCCCAGCATTCGGGAGGCTGAGACCGGAGGATCCGGGTTCGCGGTCAGCCTCAGCTACCTAGTGAAGCATTCCGCAACTTAGTGAGACCTGGTTTCAAAATAAAGAGTAAAAAATAGGGCTGCAGATGTAGCTCGGAGGTAGAACGCCTCTGAGTTCAATCCCCAGTACCACAAAAAAAAAAAAAAAAATCACCTATATCCAGACTTTAGTTATCCAAGGCCAAACTACATAGAAAAACCAATTAAAAGCAATATACCAGAGAACTGAGCCAAATTTTTGGCTTGAGATCAATCAGGAGCTATGGCCCCTTCTTAAAATATACACACACAGAGAAATGTCTCAAGTTACCAATCTTTAAATATACATACATATATATGATCAATTAGTGACAGGAGGTAATCACAATAATAAGACAAGGACAGATTGGAGGACCAAAAGAGAAGCAAGAAATAAAAGAAAAAAAAAGATAAAATGGTGCAGGGAGGACAGCAGATTAGCAGTTTTTTTTTTTTTTAAAGGAAGAAATCCAAAGGTATTAAATCAATTAGGAGAAGCAACCTCATATGCAAGGGAGATAGAAACTGAAGCAGAAACTGATACAGTGTGTGATCCAATAAAACCAACTGGTATATGCAATTATTAATTAGTTACAGGTTCAAGATTAGGTTGGGTTAGGTTAGATTATAGGCTCAGGTCTCCAATTAGTTAAGGGACCACTGTTCACAATTCTTCAACCTCTCCTCATCCTTAAGCCTCCAGAAACTGTATTTCAAATGAGATAACCAGTGTATGAAGGAGGTGTTAAGGCCATGAGAACACTGTAGCAGAGCAGGTAAGTGTCAGTCATAGGTGCTCTACCAGTGTTATACACAAAGACATATTAAAGTCCAGTAATAATCTGTCCAGTGAGGCCAGGGCCTCATGTCCCTTCTGCACTTTAAGGAATCCTGATTCCCCAGCTGGCAGCCTATCAGAAAACAGGACTGCAATCTCCAGCCAGGTTACTTTAGCCTATATAAATTAGGGGAAAGCAGAGGTAAGATGCAAGGAGGGCAGATAAATCAAAGGTTTATCATTTCAGATGCCAGGGTAACATTTAAAAGCAAATCCCAGCTTGGCATGGTGGTGCACATCTGTAATCCCAGTATTTGGGAGGCTGAGTGAGACAGGAGGATCGCAGGTTCGCAGCCAGCCTCAACAATACAAGGCCCTCTGCAATTTAGTGAGACCCTGTTTCAAAATAAAAGAATAGGACTGTAGGTGTAGCTCAGAGGTAGAATGTCCCTGAATTCCACCCCCCCCCCTAAAAAGGCAGATCTCAGATGACTGTTGTCAAACACAGAGGAGGCACTCTGGGATTGAATGTACAAGGTCTTTCTTGCCTTAAATTCAAAGCACAAATTACTGTCATTCATAAAACAGTATGTGCCTGAGGGCAATAAAAGATGTAAAAGACACAGAACACTTTATTTTCAAATGTATAGATCTAGAAAGTTTTCACTGCCAAACCACAGCCTTCTATACAGTATGAGAGATACATTTCAACTGTTGGTACTATTCTATTCTTTTTTTTTTTTTTTTTTTTTTTTTTTTTGCAGTACTAGGGATTGAACTCAGGGGCGTTCTACCTTTGAGCTATATACCCCCAGCCCTATTTTTTATTCTTTATATTGAAACAGGGTCTCACTAAGTTGCGGAGTGCCTCACTAAGTAGCTGAGGCTGGCCGCGAACCCGGATCCTCTGGTCTCAGCCTCCCAAATGCTGGGATTACAAGTATGTGCCACCACGCCTGGCTCTCTTATTCTATTCTTTCTGTTAAAAAAAAAATGTAATTTTTTAAAGGCCGAGCTAAATAAATACATATTGTATGTTCAAGGCTCTTTTTCCTCATGTAAAAGTTTTTTTAAGAATTTTGTTTCAATCATAGTTTTGTATTAGCCATTTTTTCATCCCTTTCAGTGCCATGAACAATTAACATCATTTTACCCATTCCAAGGCACCTTTTTTCCCACAGTATTCTCTCTTCTGATATACTACTCCAATTATCCAAAACAGCCAAAAAGTCTTGATATTCACAGAGGAATTTTAAAAACTGCAAATAAGTTTTCCAATAGATATACAGACACTAGAGATAGGCTTTTCTGGCTGAAATAGACTGGAGCTTTTTTCTTTGAACGACTCCCATAGATACCATAATGCCAGGCAAGTGCAAAGACTCTAACTTCCATTAAACCATGAAAAAGGTAAAGACATTTGAGCCCCAGAAACAGTACAGAACAGACGTACTTCCTAAGCAAATTTTTAGGATGCTAAGAGATGGGGAAATGGAAGGCTATTCTCCCTCACTATATAAGATCAGTTAGCAAAGATAAACAAGTGTACAGGTGAGGTGAGAACTCCATAGTCCCTTCAGTTCAGAGTTCATATGAACTCTGAGTACGCAGTTTGCTAAGCTTACCGTGCCTTAGAATCCTGTTCTCTAAATTCATATTCAAGAATTAGATGCCAAGGAAGAGAAACATGACTCTCTAATTGTTTTTAAATTAGTAAAGTAGGTACTATAAAAATTAAAAGCAAAGTTCATTAGTCAAAAATTAATTAACCCTTTTCTTTATAAGAAATGCGTACACCAAGTACAGTTTAACAATCTTTTTCACAATAACAGATTTACATGAGCTGGAGGTGCAGCTCAATGATAAAATGCTTACATAGGAAGGTCCTGGGTTCAATCCCTGTACCAGGCAGGGGTGGGGAAGAGACCACAAGACAACAGACTGAGAGATTAATGGTTATATAGATATAAAAGTCAACATATAATACCCATAAAATAAATGTCAAAGAGAACTGCAATTTGAAAATAAATAAATCTACTGTTTTATAAAAAGGGGATATTGGTGAAATACAGAGACATACAAGTAGATAGCTCTGCTATAAAGAGGGAAAGAAGAAATTTTTCTCTAAGAGTAATATTCAAAGATCAAAACTTTGTTAACTGAGAAAAAAAATTAGTGGAAGCCTTTACATTTTTAAAGAGGTAAAAAAATCATTTAATGCACAAAGAGATGTTCAAACTATATTTTACATATCACTAAAAAATATCCAAATGACTTTGGATCTCTGAAGAGTAAGAAAAAAAAAATCAGCAGCACATTCATTTCTGATTCCCAAAACTTTTGTCAGTACCTCAATCGTTTAGGACACTCCTTAATAAAAAAAAGATACTTTTTCATAAATATATATCTAATAAAAAGGATAGTCTGTTGAGAAATTAAGGAAATTGCCAATCTTATTGTTGACTCATCAGAGGACAGGTTCTCTATTTCTATTATCTGACATATACTAATAACCACTCCACAAATTCTAAGGATTATCCAAGGAGCCCCCAACATTCTCCAGTCAGGTAAATAGTACTAAGACAGTGGACATTTGGGCCATTCATTTGTTCGATTAATGTTTCAAAGCCATTATGACAGACATTGAGAAATAAAACAAAAGGCAGTCCTTGCTTTTAATTCTAGTAGTGTCCTACTACTAGATAAACAGACTATTAGCCAGGTACAGTGGTTCACACCTGTAATCACAGCCATTCAGAAGGCTGAAGCAGGAGGATCATAAGTTAGAGTCCAGCCTGGGAAACACAGTGAGAGTCTGTCTCTTATAAAAAGCCAATAATAATAAAAGTGTCATAATACAGGGAGAAAAATGTCATCCATCAGTATGTCTAATGTTCCATGAGAATACTTATTTCTTTATAAAAGAAGTCATCTCACCAAGGCAGAGAGGGGTAAATCAAGAAAGCTTAAAAGATGAGTACAGTAATCCTTTAGTATCTGCATTGGATTGGTTCCAGGAGCTGTCACAGAGACCAAAATTCAAGGATGCGCAAATCAAGAGCATATAAAATCACACAGGATTTGCATTTAACCTGTGCATATTCTCCCATAAAACTGCAAATTGCCGGATATGGATATGGTAGCACATGCCTGTAATTCCAGTAACTTGGGAGGCTGAAACAGGAAGATTGCAGGTTCAAGGCTAGCCTCAGCAATTTAGCGAAATCCCATTACCAAATAAAAAATAAAATAGGGCTGGGGATGTAGCTCAGAGGTATAATGCCCGAGTTCAATCCCCAGGACCCCTACATACACGCGCGCGCACACACACACACACACACACACTATACTTTTCAATAAGATGTAAAGTCCTTCCCACAATTTTTCTACCTCCTATGACAAAATACTTGGTTTTGTTCTAGATTTCCCGTACCTATGACTTGTTCAAATGTGTCTGATTCAGGATAAAACATAAACACATGCTGCTTAAAAAATTAAAAAAAAAAATGTAAATCATCTCCAGATTACTTTAATTCCTAATAAAATAAAATGTAAATACCATGTGAATGGTTGTTATGATCCATTGTTTAGAGAGTAAAAAAACAAGTCTACATATTCAGTACAGATGCACTCTTCTAAAATACTTCAATCTAAGCCGGGCGTGGTGGCGCACGCTTGTAATCCCAGCATTCGGGAGGCTGAGACCGGAGGATCCGGGTTCGCAGCCAGCCTCAGCTACCTAGTGAGGCACTCCGCAACTTAGTGAGACTCGGTTTCAAAATAAAGAATAAAAAATAGGGCTGGGGGTGTAGCTCGGAGGTAGAATGCCCCTGAGTTCAATCCCTAGTACCGCAAAAAAAAAAAAAAAAAAAAAAAAAAAATACTTCAATCTGGAGTTGGTTGAAACTGCAGGTACAGACCCTGAGAACACAGAAGGCCGATTATCTTAGCTATTTTGTTTTTGTTGGAGGGTAGAGGAGTCTAAAAATATAACATCCCAGGCAGATATATGTATAAAAACTGAAAGGTAAGTCAGGTGTAGTGGCACACTCCTGTAATCCCAGTACTTGGGAGGCTGAGACAGGAGGATTGCAGGTTTGAGGACAGCCTCAGAAACAGTGAGGCTCAAGCTAGGCGTGGTAGCGCATGCTTGTAATCCCAGCATTTGGGAGGCTGAGACAGGTTCGTGGCCAGCCTCAGCTACCTAGTGAGGCACGCCGCAACTTAGTGAGACCCTGTTTCAATATAAAGAACAAAAAATAGGGCTGGGGGTATAGCTCGGAGGTAGAATGCCCCTGAGTTGAATCCCCAGTACTGAAAAAAAAAAAAAAAAAGAAAGAAAAAAAGAGGTTCTTATCAACCTAGCAAAAAATAAAATAAAAATAAAGCTGGACATGGTGGCACACGCTTGTAATCCCAGTACTTGGGAGGCTGAGACAGGAGTATGACAGATTCTCTGCCAGCCTCAGCAATTTGTGAGGCCTTCTGCAACTTAATGAGACTCTGTTTCAAAATAAAGAATAAAACAGGGCTGTGGGTGTAGCTCGAAGGAAGAATGCCCCTGGGTTCAATCCCCAGTACCGCAAAAAATAAATAAATAAAAATAATAAAATAGGGCTCAAAAATAAGACTAGTTGTCCTAAACAAACACCTGGTTTGTAAAACAATGTAATGATTTTATAACCATAAAAACCTGACTTAAGCAAAACAATGTAATGACTTTATAACCATAAAAACCTGACTTAAGTGGGCGTGGTGGCACGCGCTTGTAATCCCAGTACTTGGGAAGCTGAGACCGGAGGATCCGAGTTCCTGGCCAGCCTCAGCTACTTAGTGAGGCTCTCCCCAGCTTAGTGACACCCTGTTTCAAAATAAAGAATAAAAAATAGGGCTTGGGGTATAGCTCAGAGGTAGAATGCCCCTGGGTTCAATCCCCAGTACCACAAAAAGAAAAACAAAAAACCTGACTTTCCCCTACCCCCAAGTCTGTAACCAAAGGGTATAAAACTGGCCTAAACCAAAATTCCACGTGATAGCCTTCAGGCTCTTTGCCTTTGCCTGCTGGTAAATAAAGCGACCTCTTTGGCACAATGGAGTCTGGTGTGTCTCTGTGGGTCACCTTGCAACACAAGGAACCACAAAAGGTATCATGCTGACCCACGATAGGTACCTAAAAAGCAGGAATAAAGAGCTTGGCATCTCTGCCTTCATTTTGTATTTGTCTTCAGGTCTCTGCTCAGCTCTACTCATAGGCATGTTAATCATTTAGCAAGTGTTCATCTAAAAATTAGCAATACAAAATTTATTAGTCTTAAATCTACCTAACTTATCCCCCTTAAAGACTGAGACTAGATTTGAAGGGGCACTGATTATCAGCCTTTACACCCTAGAATGGTACATAGGAGTCTCCAGTCATCACCCTCTTCTTCCAGGATCACAAGTCCATAGATAAATATCCAACTAACAAGTGGAAATCACTCACATCAAGCAACAAAATAACTTCTCTGGAGCACCAAGGGGCATTCTACCTTTAAGCTATACCTCCAACCCAGTTTTATTATTTTTATTTTGAAACAGGGCCTAAGTTGCTGAGGCTGGCTTCGAACAAACCTGCTATCCTCCTGTCTCAGTCTCCCAAGTACTGGGATTACAAACATTTACCACTATGCCTACTCATTCCTCTACTTAACCCTAAGGCTCCTGTCTGCAACCCAAAGACAGGGCTGACATGCTGGATCTCACCTTGCCTTCACAATATAGCCATACTGATTAAAGTTCCTTTCCTGCTTTTCACCAGAACTTTTTCTGTTTGGTGTTTGGGGCAAGTGGCCTGATCTGTTTCATTGGGACACCCAGAATTGGGCTTCTGGCCTAAGACTCTAGTACCACCCCAAAATAGACTTCTTTGGCATATTTTGAGCTAGTTATTTTGAGAAACTGCAGACACTGGAGTAGCTCTGAGAAGCTGTCTCTCTGTAAAAGATACTTACATTTCTAAGGAAAATGCACATTAGTAAAGTATCTGTATCAGGAAGCCTACTTTGAGATAACTGCTATTAGGCCTAGTAAGCAGCCTTTGTTCACTGTGCATTTACTCCCCTCACCTTGTGGCTAGCTCAGGGTGACTAAAAGCAATATTAAAGAAATTAAAATTATTTAACTTATAGTCAGGACTGAGGAGGTAGAAGAGAAGGAATAATATTTAGGCAGAAAGGAGACGGAATGGGAAGGAAAGGAAAAATGTGGTTTTGTTTTAACAGAGCTTGCTCATCCTTAAAAAGCCAGGCCCATTCATAATGGGCTGACTCCATACTGGAAATCCCTAAGGTGATTTTTCAGAGCTCCGTTTGCCTCTCATAAGGAAGTCACACCTATTGTAAGAAAGACCTCACATCCCAGACTTCTGGTCTCCATTAATGGAGAGTCTTACCTAAAATTTTTTCATCTTTTTTTAAGACCTCAAGGGTGGGGCACCAATATCTCATGCAGCCCCAGGTTCCCTGTTCCCTGCCCTGGACCCCAGAGCCAGCCCCTCTCCAGATATGATATAAAAAGGATGAGAGATCACACTCTCTCTCGCTCTCTTACGCTCTCTCACTCTCTCAGCTGAGATCCTGGAGACTTCTGAGGTGACCTGTGTCCTTTCTCCTGTGTACCTGTGCCTTTCCCTTAAAATAAACTCCTGCCTTTTGTCCCTATCTGGCACATGTTGAAATTCTTTTCACCACGGAGGCCAAGAACCCATGAGCAGTATCACGCTGACCCATGACAGGACTATGAATAGTTACTTTCCATCTCTATTGGTGTCAGAAAATTATGAGTTAACATTTACAAAGTGTTCAAAATATGCAGAGCAAGCTATTATGTGCTTAAACTAAAACAGATGATTTTAGCTTACAGATAAATTCCTAATCAAGAGGCAGTAACATCTGGTTATTCATGGATGTTAGAGAATCTCCTTGTCTACATATAAAGACAATACATAAACATTTAGGAGAAATTATTTAATCTCTTCTGTAAAAACAAGGGATTTATTTATTTATTTATTTATTTATTTATTTATTTATTTATTTATTTATTTATTTATTTAGCGGTACTAGAGAAGGAACCCAGGGGCATTCTACCTCCGAGCTACACCCCAGCCCTATTTTTCATTATTTTGAAACAGGGTCTCACTAAGTTGCAGAGAGCCTCACTAAGTAGCTGAGGCTGGCCTCGAACCGGAATCGTCTGGTCTTAGCCTCCCAAGTACTGGGATTACAAGTGTGCGCCACCACACCCAGCTGGGTTTTAATTTTAAAAAGTCCTAGCCGGGCGTGGTGGCGCACGCTTGTAATCCCAGCATTCGGGAGGCTGAGACCGGAGGATCCGGGTTCGCGGCCAGCCTCAGCTACCTAGTGAGGCACTCCGCAACTTAGTGAGACTCGGTTTCAAAATAAAGAATAAAAAAAAAAATGGGGCTGGGGGTGTAGCTCGGAGGTAGAATGCCCCTGAGTTCAATCCCCAG
>PVLC010027458.1:0-21851 GCA_004027655.1 Graphiurus murinus
TTTTTTTTTTTTTTTTTTTGCGGTACTGGGGATTGAACTCAGGGGCATTCTACCTCCGAGCTACACCCCCAGCCCTATTTTTTATTCTTTATTTTGAAACCGAGTCTCACTAAGTTGCGGAGTGCCTCACTAGGTAGCTGAGGCTGGCCGCGAACCCGGATCCTCCAGTCTCAGCCTCCCAAATGCTGGGATTACAAGCGTGTGTCACCACACCTGGCTTTAATTCTTAGTATTTAATCTATAAAATGTAGGTAAATGTGTTTACCTAGGGGGTTTGCAGGGATTAAATGATGTAATTTAACAGTTTATATGCAAACTTTACTAAAGCATCTATACTATGTGCTAGATATTCAAGGTACAGACATAGGCCTTGTATTAAAAATTTAAGTCTAGTGAGGCTGTTTTATTTGGTTGTTTATTTACTTATTTATTTATTTATTTATTTATTTATTTATTTATTTATTTATTTATAAACAGTGTCTTACTAAGTTGCTGAGGCTGGCCTTGAACCTTCGATCCTCCTGTCTCAGCCTCCCAAGTACTGAGATTACAGGTGTGCACCTCCATGCCTGGCTTAGTCTAGTGATATTTAAAGCACAAAGCAGATTTTCAAAATATAACTAAGTTCCTTCACACATTTACCACCACTCATATTCTTCATCTTCCTTATTAGACAAGGGCCTAATCCTTTCTTCCTTACTAGAGATCGGGAAGGAAGACCAGAATTAATATCTATAATGAAGAAGAGGTACATGTATCCGCATTATCCATTTGTGCCATTTTGCTGAAGCTCCTCTCATTAATTCCAAATATAGCAGTAAAGTCAGTGTATTGTTCTTAAGCATCGAAAGAATTTCAGGGCTGTGCATGGCTGAGTGGTAGAACACTTGGCCCTGGGTTCACTCTTCAGCACCATAAGAACAAACAAACAAAACAATTTTTTGTGGTACTGGGGATTGAACCCAGGGACATTCTACCTCTGAGCTACAACCTCAGCCCTATTTTTTATTCTTTATTTGGAAAGAGGGTCTCACTAAGTTGCAGAGGGCCCACCAAGTAGCTGAGGCTGGCCATGAACCTGTCATCCTCAGGTCTCAGCCTCCCAAGTACTGGAATTACAAGCATGTTCCACGAAGCCTGGTTTAACAAAACAATTTTAAAAAGTAGTCCAAGCTAGGCGTGGTGGCACATGCCTATAATCCCAGTACTTTGGAGACAGAGACAGGAGGATTGCAGGTTTAAGACAAGTCTCAGCAATTTAGTGATACTATCAGCAACTTAGTGAGAACCTATTTTGAAATAAAATAGGGCTAGGGCTTTGGCTCAGAAGTAGAATGCCTCTGGTTTTCATCCCCAGTACCAAAAAAGAAAAAAAAAAAAAAAGAATTTCATCTAGCTATTTAGGACTGATGTCTGCTCCATTCTCAAAATAGACTATTTCTCTTGAACATGGCCAGGAAATAAAAAGTAAGTTCACCCTTTTTCTGATGCTGACCTACATGGCTCCTAAAATCCTGTTCTGGAAGGGCTTCAGAAAGCAAGAGAAGGTTCTTAGATCACTAAAATATGTAGGTGCTCTCCTAACATTCCCACTCGCTCGTGAAATGGAATGAGAGAAAGGGAAGAAAGGAAGGACTCAAGGGTAATGGCCAGGTTTAGGGGTTGAACAACTGAGAGACCGTAGTGCCACTTATTGAGATTAGAAAGTTTTAAGGAGAAGTAAGTTTAGAAGGGAATTCAGGAGTTCTCTTTTTTACTTTGTTGTTATTGCTGTTGGTGTGATCAAACTCTGGGTCTTGCACATGCAAAGCACAAGCTCTATCACTGAGCTACAGCCAAGCACTGGAGATTTTTAAAAAACCTCTCTTTCTCTTATGACTCTAACCTCTCCTTCTCTCAGCCTGTACAAAAAGTCAAGTCTCTTATTTCTCTCTCTCTCTCTCTCTCTCTCTCTCTCTCTCTCTCTCTCTCTCTCTCTCTCTTTCTTGTACTAGAAATTGAACACACGGTATTTTATCTCCAAGGTATATCCTCAGCCCTTTTTCGTTATTTTTGTTTGTTTGTTTGCTTTGGAAACAGGGTTTCACTAAGTTGCTGAGGGTATTGCTGAGTTGCTGAGGCTGGCCTCAAATCTCCAATCTTCCTATCTCAGCCTCCCAAGGACTGGGGTTACAGGAGTGCAGCTCCATGCCAAGCTGTCTCTTCTTTCTTAAAATAAATGAATTTTTTCCCAATGCATATAGTCCTTCTATTGCCCTCTCTCCTTTTTTTTTTAATTTTTATGCTTTTATTGGTACATTGTAATTACATATCATGGTGACATTCCAAGTGATACATTCATCCATGCAACCATCCCTGCATCCCACCCAGCTCCCCTCTCTTCCCTCCCTGTACACATGAGATTGGCAGTGATACCTTCATATATGGACATGCTATTATTTGAACTGTTAACCTCCTCAATCCTCCTCCCGCCACTCCGCTCCCTTCCACTGTTCTATTGGTGTCTCTCCTTGTTTATCTGAAGTCCCTTTTGTTTCCTATTTTCTCTTTAGCATCCACATGAAAGAAAACATATGACTCTTGACTTTTTGAGACTGGATGATCTCACTTAGCATAATATCTCTAGTTCCACCCATTTTCCTGCAAATGACATAATTTTGCTCTTTTTTATGGCTGTGTGTGTATGTATCACATTTTCTTTACCATTCATCTGTTGATGGACACTTCGGTGGGTTCTATGACTTGGCTATTAAGAATTGTGCTGCTGAGCCGGGCATGGTGGCACACGCTTGTAATCCCAGCATTCGGGAGGCTGAGACCGGAGGATCCGGGTTCGAGGCCAGCCTCAGCTACCTAGTGAGGCACTTCGCAACTTAGTGAGACCCTGTTTCAAAATAAAGAATAAAAAATAGGGCTAGGGGTGTAGCTTGGAGGTAGAATGCCTCTGAGTTAAATCCCCAGAACCACAAAAAAAAAAAAAAAAAAAAAAGAATTGTGCTGCTATAAACATGGACATGCATGTATCACTATGGTATTCTGACTTAAATTCGTTTGGACAGATACTGAGGAGTGGTATAGCTGGGTCATACCGTGGCTTCATTCCTAGTCTTCTAATGAACCTCCATACTGATCTCCATAGAGGTTTTTTTTTTGTTGTTTTTTTGTTTGTTTGTTTTTTGCGGTACTGGGGATTGAACTCAGGGGCATTCTACCTCTGAGCTACACCCCCAGCCCTATTTTTTTTATACTTTATTTTGAAACTGGGTCTCGCTAAGTTGCGGAGTGCCTCACTAGGCAGCTGAGACTGGCCTCGAACCCGGATCCTCCGGTCTCAGCCTCCCGAATGCTGGGATTACAAGCGTGCACCACCATGCCCGGCTTCCATAGAGGTTTTAGTAATTTACAATTCCACTATTTCCCAGCCAGGCATGGTGGTGCATACCTATAATCCCATTATTTGGAAGATAGTAGGAGTGCAGGTTCAAGGACAGCCTCAGCAACTTAGTGAGGCCCTCAACATCTCAGTGAGACCCTGTTTCAAAATAAAAAATGAAATAGGACTGGGGTGTAGCTAAGAGGTAGGATACCCTGAGTTCAATATCAGTACCACAAAAAAAAGAGAAAGAAAGAAAGAAAGAAAAAGTTCCTATTTCCCTACATCCTTACCAGCATTTATTATTTATTATTGTTGGTATTCTTGATCATGGCCATTCTAACTGGAGTTAGATGAAATCTCAGTGTAGTTTTTATTTTCATTTTCCTGATTACTAGTGATGTTGAACATTTTCTCATATATTTGTTAGCCATCTGTATTTCTTTTGAGAAATACAGTTCAATTGCCCATTTTTGGATTGGGTTATTTGTATTGGCATAAAAACAGAACATACAGACCAATTGAATAGAATACAAGATACAGATACAAATTCCCATACTTATAGCCAGTTGATTTTTTACAAAGGTGCCAAAAACATACACTAAGACTGCCTACCAAAAACCATTTGTTGAGAAAATTGGATATCCATGTGCAGAAGAAAGAAATTAGACCCAACTCTCACCCCACATAAAATTCAACTCAAGATGGATCAAAGACCTAGACATTAAACCAGAAAACTTACAATTAGGAGAAGAAATCACAGGACCAACTTTCTTTCTTTTTTTTTTTTTGTGTGGTACTGGGGATTGAACTCAGGGGCATTCTACCTCTGAGCTACACCCCCAGCCCTATTTTTTATTCTTTATTTTGAAACAGGGTCTCACTAAGTTGCGGAGTGCCTCACTAAGTAGCTGAGGCTGGCCACGAACCCAGATCCTCCGGTTTCAGCCTCTCAAATGCTGGGATTACAAGTGTGCGCCACCATGCCCAGCAAGGACCAACTTTCTAACACATAGGCACTCATAGAGATGTTCTCAGTAAGACCCACAAAGATTGGGAAATAAAACTGAGAATCAATAAATGAGATGTCATCAAATTAAAAAGCTTCTGCACAGCAAAGAAACAATTTGCCAGCTAGTCCTCTGGTAGAGGACTAATATCTAGAATATATAAAGAACTCAAAAAATTAACACTAAAAAAAAAAAGTAACCCAATCAAAAAAATGGATAATTTACATATTTCTTGATTTCAATCTTCCTCTCCCCACTAGAAGTATACTTCACGCAGAAAGGAGTCTCACTTCTTTGTGGGCTGTGCCTCCTGTCCCACACATGGCTGGGCACTTGGCTGGTACTGTGTCTGCTCTGCTCATGTGCAGATAGTGAGAGGTGGTGGGAATGTTTTCCTGAGTCGGAAATTTAAGAGGGAAGTCAGGACCCTGTTTTAATGAGACTCTGTTTCAAAATAAAAGATAAAATGGGCTGGAGGTATAGCTCAGAGCTGAGTTCAATCCCTAGTACATCCACAAGGACCTTGTCCCTTGCTTTGCAAAGCTTTCCTTCAGAGGCCAAAGGTGATGCTCCCGTGCATCAGAGGCTGAAGCAATACTGATTTCACCTCGAGGACAAGGCAACCAGGAGCCGCAGCTGCAGCCAGAGCAAGGCCGGGGCACGGGAGGAAGAGTCACGGCCAGAGGCTCTGAAGATACCGAAGATACCGGAAGAAGAAAGCCAGACCAAGTTCCTCAGGGCCCTCTGGTCAGGCTGCCCAGCTGTCTTTTCTCTATGTCAGCTCCTCAAAGATCTGGCTACACTTGTGGGGTCTCTAGAGATCCACTGCTGAAAGGCAGTAGAGTTTCGCCACCCAGCCTCCCTTCTCCAAGGGGCCTCAGATTCACATCACCAGTCACTTCCACTGGATCAGGAGTTGAGGCCCTAGTGAGCTGTTCCTCTCTCTGCATCGGGGCAGTAGGCCCTGTCCCCAGGCTTCGGGGCTACTACCTCCAGGCCCTGGAGATCTTCTGCTTCCTCACCTGGCCTCCACAGTGGCCCTCTCTGTGGGGACGAGTAGCCCACGGCCATCAAGAGCCCAAGGGCTGGCCCCTGGGAGCCCTCAGCCTCCTGGCCTGGGCCTTGTGACCTGTGGCCTCAGGAAGACTGACCCCATGGCGCTGGCTGTCCTCATGGCTCCTAAGTCCTGCAATCACGTGCCGGCCCACCAGCCACTCCCAACACCCTAGCAGCACAACCTCTTCGGGCCTTTCCTTCTCCTTCTTTTATTTATTTATTTACTTATTTATTAATTTGTTTGATTATTTTTGTGGTACTGGGGATTGAACTCAGGGGCATTCTACCTCCGAACTATACCCCCAGCCCTATTTTTATTCTTTATTTTGAAACCAGGTTTCACTAAGTTGTGGAGTGCCTCCCTAGGTTGCTGAGGCTGGCCACGAACCCAGATCCTCTGGTCTCAGCCTCCCAAATGCTGGGATTACAAACTCGTGCCACCACGCCCAGCCAGTCCTATTTTTTAGTCTTTATTTTGAAACAGGGTCTCCCTAAGTTGCGGAGGACCTCACTAAGTAGCTGAGGCTGGCCGCAAACCTGCAATCCTCTGGTCTCAGCACAATTACAGGCATGTGCCACTACGCCCAGGTCTCTCCTTTTAGATCCAAATTTCTTCAAAATTTTTCTATTTCTCACTCTGTGTGGAGTGATCTTTCCTTATCCACATGTTATACACTCATTCCAAGAAACCCAGTGGAGGCCTGAAACTTTAGATAGTACCAAATCCTACATATACTAAGTTTTTTCCTATACATATGTACATGTATGTGTTGCTGGGAATTGAATCCAGGGGCATTCTATCACTGATCTACATCCTCAGCTCTTGTTTATTTTTAATTTTGAAACAGGGTCTCTCTAGGTTGCTGAGAGTCTCGCCAAATTCCTGGCCTTGAACCTGTAATCCTAGAATCTCAGCCTCTCAAGTACTGGGATTACAGCTGTGTGCCACCACACCTGGCACATATATATACCTTTCATAAAGTTTAATTTATCAATAAGGAACAGTTAGAGCTTAATAACAATAATAAAAATAGAACAATTATAATACAGTATAATAAAATTTATGTAAATGTGGTCTCTCACTCTCTCAAAAGATCTTATTGTACTGTCTTCACTTTTCTTGTGATGATGTGAAATGACACTTAAAGGAAGCACTTTATAGCTTCTCTTTGGCATATTTGAATTCCCAGCATCACTACTCTTGCACTTTGGGGTCATTATTGAGTAAAATAAGGGTTACTTGAATACAAGCAGTGCAATACTGACAACAGAGACAGCTACTAAGTGACTAATGTGTGGGTAGTGTATGCAGGTGGGATAGACACGGACCGTGCAATATTTCTACACTTTCATCACATTACTCAGAACACTGCACAATTTTAAACTTATGAATTGTTTATTTCTGGAAATTTCCACTTAAGATTTTTCACACCAAGGTTGACCACAGGTAGGTGAAACTGGGTGACTAAAACTATACTTAATCACCTCTGAGACTTCCTCACCCCTACCTTGACCGTATTAATGGAACTACCTTCACTAAAGTGACAAATAATATCCTAATTGTGAAACCTAACAAGCATTTTTCAGGACTAGCCTCATTAGACCTCTCTGTAGCCTTTGCTGAACACATACTCCTGTTTTTCTTTCTTTATTTATTTTTTGTTACTGGGATTTGAACTCTGGGAAGTTCTACCTCTGAGCTACATGCCCAGCCCTTTTTATTTTGATATATAGGGTCTCACGAAATTGCTGAGGGTCTTGCTAATTTTCTGAGGCTGCCATCTAACTTTTGATCTTCCTGCCTCAGCCTCCCACGTACTGGGATTACATGCATGTACCACTGTACCTAGCTCACATACTCTTCTTCAAAAATCTCTCTTCCCTTGGCTTCCCCAGCATTATCCTCTCCTGCTTTTTTTCTCTTTCATGACTTTTTCCTTCTCATATTTGCTGGGTACTCCTTCATCTGTTGCTTAAACATTTGTCTTGGTCCACTCTTATTGCTATAACAAAATACATGAGACCAGATAATTTATTAAAAATAGAGATTTGTGCCGGGCGTGGTGGCGCACGCTTGTAATCCCAGCATTCGGGAGGCTGAGACCTGAGGATCCGGGTTCGCGGCCAGCCTCAGCTACCTAGTGAGGCACTCCGCAACTTAGTGAGACTCGGTTTCAAAATAAAGAATAAAAAATAGGGCTGGGGGTATAGCTCAGAGGTAGAACGCCTCTGAGTTCAATCCCTAGTACCGCAAAAAATATATATATATATATTGATTTGTTTAGCTCATGGTTCTTGAGGCTGGCACTGGTATCTAGTAAGGGCCTTCTTCCTAGAGCATAGCATGGCAGAGAGCATCACATGATTATACAGAGCAAGCTTGCCAGAGAGAGCTGCTTTTGCAAAAAAGCCACTCCCATGACAACCCATTGACCACTAAGCCATAAACGAGTTAATCCATTCAAGAGGGCAAAGCCCCCATGATCCAATCACCTCCCAAGTGTCCTACCTTCACATATGATTTGAGGATTAGGTTTCCAGCACATGCATTTGGTGGACACATTCAAAGCACATTAAATTTGCAAGGGCTCTGTTCACTCTTTTCTCACTTTCTACCATTTTTAAGGATGATCCTATCTTTAAAATCCCATTTAGATTTAAGCGCTCATTCTATTTGGAACTACAAGCTCATATTTGAATTGTCCATGTAGATGTTCCCAGGTGTTTCAAATTCATTATGTTCAGAACTCAATTCTTGTTGTTTTGTTTTATGTGAGGTACTGGGGATTGAACTCAGGGGCATTCTACCTCTGAGCTACACCTCCAGTCCTATTTTTTATTCTTTATTTGGAAACCGGGTCTCACTAAGCTGTGGAGGATCTCACTAAGTAGCTGAGGCTGGCTGCGAACCTGTGATCCTCCGTCTCAGCCTCCCAAGTACTGGGATTACAAGAGTGCACCACCACACCTTGTTTCCAAATTCAATTCTAAACAAGGCAGTTTATGGAAGAAATTCAAGTTGCCCAAAACAATGAAGAGCTGCTTGACTTTACCTAGTACTTGGGAAAACTCAAAACATAAATGCCATTATTTCTTATAAAATTAGCCAAAGTTAATAAAAATGACTTCATTCAGTGTTGGTGAAGATTCATGGAAACAGGCAGTCTTTTATAGTGGTAGAAGCCTGACTTGTAATCTTTTAGGGAAGCAATCCAGCAATATCTGTTAAAACATAAAATACATACATGTCCCTTATATACCAAGGAGATTCTCATACATGTCCATAAGGGCGCATGTTTGAGGATGCTCATTGCAATATTGTTTGTGGTAACAGGGAGTTGAAAGTAATCTGAGCTGGGCATGGTGGTGCACGCTTGTAATCCCAGCATTCGGGAGGCTGAGACAGGAGGATTGTAGGTTTGCAGCCAGCCTCAGCTACCTAGTGAGGCACTCCGAAACTTAGAGAGACCCTGTTTCAAAATAAAGAATAAAAAATAGGACTGGGGATGTAGCTCAGAGGTAGATATGTTTAACACAACATGATGTATATAAATTAAACACACACATGTAAAATAACAAATTATACTTTATAAGAATACATTCAAGATGGGCACAGTGGCACATTCCTATAATCCCAGTACTTGGAAGGCTGAGACAGGAGGATCGCAGGTTCATGGCCAGCTTCAGCTACTTAGCAAGATCCTGTTTCAAAATTTTAAAAAGTTGAAAAAGTCCAGAGTTGTAGCTCAGAGGTAAAATGCTCCTAGTTCCAATACTCAGTTTAAAAAAGAATACATCAAAGGAGATAATAAACATGAAGGACTGGTCATCTGTGAGGTACAGAGGGCATGGGAATGGAAAATGGGGCTAAAAGGAAATATATAAAAGAAAATATACAAGGAAGGAACCTAGCCTGGAACAATAATGATAATATGCTATAAACTGAGGATTATGATAAACTCATCCTGCATCACTGAGGAACACCCAAAATTAAAAAACATATTCTCTTTGACCCTACAGTCTGTTTCAATTTTTTGCCACAATAACAATATTGCTGCAATAAATAATCTTTATATGTTTATATTATTGATTATATTTCTATAGCATATCATTATAAATTGTGGTATCTCCACATATGGAAGAGTATAGAATTATTAGAAAGAATGAGCTACAAAGAAATTCATGCCAAGACACATCATAATCTTCAGAAACCAACAAAAAAGAAATATGAAAGTCAGCTAGAGAGAAAAAAATGCGTCACTTACAGGGTAACACCAATTTGAAGGAGAGCAGATTTCTTGTCTGAAAGCATACAGACCAGAGCAAAGTGGCAAAACACTTTTCAAGTGCAGAAAAAAAAACAGCTATTGGATTAGGGCTGGGAGTATATAAGATAAGCCTGGAACATCTAACAGTGCCAGAAAGTCAGGAAGTGACCCAAAGAAAAAGAAAACATAATGATAAGGGCTGGGTCAGGGAAAGGAGCATAGGAACAACTGCAAGGCTTCTCAATGGCCAAATCTGGAACAATTTGAACAATAAAATGAAATGCTATTAGATTATAACCCAAAGTATAAAACATATGCATGAATGCTGATTTAAATAACTGAATGATTGGCTAGATGGACAAAGAAATACAAACATACATACATACATACATACATACATGAGAGAGAGGAGAAAAATCTCCCATGCAGAATTCTAAATAATTTCTACAGATTCCCTGCCCTCCAGGAGGGGGAACATACTCTATTCATTAAGTTTGGGTATACACAGTGACTTCCAAGAGTGTTGTATGGAAATGGGGGGAAAGAGTAACTTTACTATGGAGAAATCTGACAGCTGCTAACTTAGCCAGTTAATAAAGGTCAATGTCAACAGTAGCAAGTCATTTTGATAGTATGGAACCTTGACAGATGTTATGAACATTTGTTTACCTCTGTAGTCTTCCTTCTGCAAATCCATACTTCAGTTTAATCATGAGAAGCATCAGACAAATTCCAATAATTTACAAAACAGCTGACAAGTACACCTCAAATGCATGGAGGCCATCAGAAACAATGCTGAGAAATTGTCACAGTCCAGAGGAGCCCAGGGAAACATGATGACAAAATGTAATGTGGTGTTCAGGGTGGTATCTTGGAACAGATAAAGCATATTAGATAAAAACTAAGGAACTCTGAATAAACTATGCACTTTAATAATAATGTATCATCATGGCTTCATTAGTTGTAACAAACATACTATACTAATATAAATTGTTAATAGTTTAGAGCTGGGTGTGGTAGGACACAACTGTAATCCCAGTATTTGGGGGGCTGAAACAGAAGGATGGCAGGTTGTAATCCCACTACTTGGGAGGTTGAAACAGGAAGATTGCAGGGTCCCAGCCAGCCTCAGCAACTTATCAAGGCCCTCCAAAATTTAGTGAGACTCTCTTTCAAATAAAAAATGAAATAGGGCTGGGGGTGTAGCCTGGAGACAGAATGCCCTTGGGTTCAATTCCCAGTGCCAAGGGGAAAAAAAGACGTGAATAGGAGAGACTAGATTTAGGGTATATGGGAACTCATTACTATCCTTGTAGTTTTTTTTTTTTGCAAATCTAAAACTGTTCTAAAAATAAATTTAATTAGATTCTTTTTAATTTGATGCCATTGGAGAGAGACCAGTAGAATCATGGAAAAGGATGGGAGGAGGGAATCGGAAGGGGAGAAAAACTAATTGATAAAGGAAACAGTTCAAATAATGCTAAGTCCATATGTGAAGGTATCACTACCAACCTCACTAAAATGTATTATGAATAACTACAATATACCAAGAAAAGTATAGAAAAATAAATATAATTATATTGTTTTTATTTTTACTTTTTTGCAGTGCTGAGGATAGACCTAAGGGTCTCATAGATGCTAGGAGAGTGCTCTACCATTGAGCTACATCCCTGCCCCACCCCCATAATTTTTTTTGCCGTACTGGGGATTAAACTCAGGGGCATTCTACCTCTGAGCTACATTCCCAGCCCTATTTTTTATTCTTTATTTTGAAACAGGGTCTCACTAAGTTGTGGAGTGCCTCACTAGGTAGCTGAGGCTGGCCGTGAACCCAGAACCTCCGGTCTCAGCCTCCCAAATGCTGGGATTACAAGCGTGCACCACCATGCCTGGCTTATTATTAAAAAAAAAGAGCTATTAGATCTGGGTGTAGTGGCTCTTGCCTCTAATACCAGTTATTTGAGAGGCTAAGGCAGGATTTTAAGATCAAGGCCTGCTTGGGCAATTTAGTGAAACTCTGCTTCAAAACAAAATAAAAAGGACTAGGGTTGCAGCTCAGTGGTAGAGCACTTACCCAGCATGTTTGAGGCCCTGGGTTCAATCCTCAGTAGTACAAAAAAACTGTTAATCACAGATTCTCTATCTGGAAAAACTATCTTTCAGATAAAGGAAAATTAAAGAGAATTTGTTTCTAGTAAATTTACCCTTAAACAGTAGCTAAATTTAGCTCTCTAAAGAGAAAGGAAATAAGGAAAGAAGGCCTGGAACTTTAGAAAGCAAAGAACATTGGAATGGGCAAAAATACAGGTACATTATTCTCTGCATGATTGTCTTAAGTTATGCATAATTGCTAAAGAAGAATTGTTATACCATGTGATATGGTGCCCAATGTATGTAGAGGAAATACTTAAAACAATCATATATTTTTGAAGTGGGGAAAATAAAGGGATTTAAATGTAAATACAATTTCTGTACTTCACTCAAAGAAACACTGATACCAGTAGACTGAGATAAGTTACGTATTATAATATCTAGAGCAACCACTAAGAAAAGACTATACAGCAGTATACTGAAAAATACTCTAAATCAAGATAGAATCCCCCCAAAAAACTATTCAAGTAACACATAGGAAAGCAAGAAAAGAAAAAGAAAGAAACAGAAAACAAATAATAAAATATCAGACTCAAGCCTTAACATATTGATAATTACTACTATGGGTTCAATTGTGTTCTCCAAAATAATCTATCTATCTATCTATCTATCTATCTATCTATCTATCTATCAGTACTAGGGATGAAACCCACCTGAGCTATAGATGTAGCTACCTCTGAGCTACATTCCAAGTCCTATTTTATTTTGAAACAAGGTCTCTGTAGGTTGCTGAAGGGCTAAGTTACTGAGGGTATCCTTGAACATGCCATCCCTATCTCCTATCTGCACCTCCTATCTCCAGCACACCTGTACTGAGATTACAGGTATGCACCACTGTGCCCATCTCCCAGCACTTTTAAATGTGAATTTATTTGGAAACAGGGTCTTCCCAGATATAATCAAGTTAAAATGAGGTCATTAGGGTTAGTCATAATCCAATATAACGTATCCTTATAAGAAGAGGGATGGAGCCCCATGTGGTGGTACACACCTGTGATCCCAGAACTTGGGAGGCTGAGACAGGAGGATCTTAAGTTTTAGGCCAGCCTTAGCAAATTAGCAAGATCCTGTTTGGAAATAAAAAATAAACCAACATAGTAGTGTCATGGGTAAGCATGGTGTCTCTTGTGGGTTCATAGCCTCCATGGTAAAAAGAATTTTAACACGCGCCAGATAGGGACAAAAGCAGAAGTTTTATTTTAAGGAAAGGCACAGGTACACAAGGGAAAGGGCACAGGTCACCTCAGGAGTCTCCGGGATCGCAGCTGGGAAAGAGAGCGCATGACAGAGAGTGATGGCAGCGAAAGAGAGAGCGAGCCTGTGGTCTCTCCTCCTTTTTATATCACACCTGGAGAGGGGCTGGCTTTTGGGGTTCAGGGTGGAGAATCGGGAACTTGCGGCAGCATGGGATATTGGTCCCCCGCCCTTGGGGTCTAAAAAAAGTGGAAAAAAACCCTAGGTAGGACTATCAGTAGTGGAGACAGTCTGGGATGTAGGGTCTTTCTTACAATAGGTGTGAGTGACTTCCTTTTGAGAGGCAAATGAAGCTATGAAAAATTACGTCAGGGACTTTCAAAATGGAGTCAGCCCATTGTGAATAGGCCTTACTTTTTAGGATGAGCAAGCTCTGTTGAAACAAAGCCATTTTCCTTTCCTTCCCAATCCGGCTCCTTTCTGCCTAATTTTTTATTTCTTTTATTCTACCTCATCAGTAGCACACAGAGGATTGCAGTTTCAAGGCTAGTGCACAGTAACTTAGAGAGACCCCATTTCAAAATTAAAAACTGAAACAGGGCTGGGGGTGTGGGTAAGAGGTAAAACACCCCTGAGTTCAATACCAGTACCACAAACAACATAAATATAAATATATATACATAAATATTAATAAAAAGATATGCCACACAAATATTTTTTAAAAGCATGATATATATATATATATATGTATATATGTGTATATATACCTATATATGTATATATACTGACCTAGGGGTACATCCACTGCAGTATTGTCAAGTGAGAAAATTGAGTTGCAAGAATACACGCACACACACACACACCACATTTTTGTAAAAAATAAAAGTTATTATCAAACTCATACACACACACACACTCATGAAGACAGTGTGAAAGTTTCTCTCAAGGTTACAACAGGAGGGCAGGAAGATATGAAAGGGGAGAGATTATTATAATTGTTACTGTTGTAGTATTTTGCAAATAGTATGCTAGCCAGACTTTTATATTAATGTTATGCCTTTCCAATGGCTTATATTAGGACACATAAGCTTAACATAGTATCAAAGGGAGACACAGAATTAAAGAATAAATTTTATAAGCTGCTGCTTTGCTGAACTTTTTTTTCCCACCTTTTAAAACCAGAACATTTATTGTGACTAGTTGTTGAAACTCTCAAGATGAACTGGATGCTGCAACAGCTGTCCTCTTGGGTTTAGGTGTTGTTCCTTCACAGAATCCATGCCTGAATCTGTGATATACAATTTTGAGGTGCCTCATTTGACCAGTCCCGGTGGTATTTCATCTTTTAGCCTTGGCACTCCAGTTATACTTTCTCTTGCACTTGGCAGGGTAGCCACATTTGCCACAGGCAGACTTCCGAAGGTGGTAGGCCTTAGAACCATAGCAGCAGCACAACATGTCCGTCTTATTATGATGCTTTACAAAAAATGACATTTCCCTCATCATATGACTTCTGTGGCCAAGCCCAAGGAGAACGAAAGAGAAGGCACTTCTGCCTGCTTTCTGAACTTTTGATGAAATACTTTCTGACCTTCTGCAAATACTTGAACTTTTCAGTTAGGAATTAAATTTAGGCAAAGTGCTTTTTTCGTAGGACTCTGAGATCCCTTCTTTGAGATGTATAAGCAAGTAACATCTTGAGTTAGGTACCTGATTGTATATTTTTCCAGTTTCTGTAGTTGTCTCTTCTACATTGAAAATAGTCTGCATGTGATCAGTCTTGTACATAAGTTTCACTCTGTATAAAAGAAAGAGGAGAGATTAACTTTGTCTTCTGGTATTGTTTTACTTGTTATGAGAACATACTTCTTAACTTAAAAGAAAATTAAAATTAAATTTTTTTTGAGAAAAAAGCTATCTTTTTCCCACAAACCTACTTTTGTTCTTATCTTCTTCTTTGGCAAATAGTGCCATCATTCATTTCCAAGACAGAGATCTTCAAGTAATGCTAGATCCTTCCCTTTCTGTAATTTTCCACTCTTCCTCCTAATTAGTCACCAAATCCAGATCTAGTTCATAAATATCCTTACCTTCCTCTAATTAATCATAACTCCTATCCCTTCTTGTTCTTAAATCTCTTTTAAAATCCCTTCTCTTCTTCCCCACCCTTGCCAATAAGGCTTTTTTTAGTTCAGGATTTTATCATCTCTCAGCATTTCAAGTAACCTTTAAAGTAATCTCCTGTCTTGCTCCTCCACCCAATATCTCTCAAACTATGCTCTGAGAATTACCTTTCTAAGTAGTTTCAGGGTACATGAAGTGATTATAGCTGATACAAAAATGAATAGTCTTAATTTAACAGGTATACTTTTATTTTAATATACATAATATAACATAAATCTTATGATTTCAAAAACACAATTGCCTAAATGATTTTTTTCTTTTTTTCCTCTTTTGGTACTAGGGATGGAATCCAGGGGCATTCTACCTCTGAGCTATACTTCCAGCCCTATTTTATTCTTTATTTTGAAAGAGGGTCTCACTGAGTTGCAGAGGGCCTCACTAAGTAGCTGAGGCTGGCGGCAAACCTGCAATTCTCCTGTCTCAGGAGGTAGGCACAAGCATGTGCCACCACACCTGGCTCTAATTGCCTAAATTGAAGACATTAAAATGATGAAGGTAGAATATGAGTGAGTGAAGCTTGGAAAACATTGGCCTACATGACAAATCTCAAACTCCATGAATCTTTATCATCTAGTCCCATTCAACTTGTCCAATTTCATAATCATAAATGTACCATTCTAATCAGAGAATACTTTCTGATGGCCCCTATGTTCTTTCATCCTTCTCTGACCTTCCCCATGCTCTTCTCTCTAATACCTGCCTAGCAAACTTCTTGTGCTTCAATAGTTAGCACAAATATTTCTTCCATGAGAATTTTTTTTCTGACACTCTCAGGTTCTCATACTGTGTTTCCATAGCACTTCTATTCTAGTACTTACACTTTACTATATGGTAATTATTGATGTATATGTTTATATCCCCACAAAATTATCAACTCTTCCTGGACAAGGACTAAATCTCACCCAATTTTTATCCTAAAGTCTCACAAGATACCTGCAATAAGTGAGTACCACCATACACCATATAGTGCTGTTTCAGTCAATGTAATCCCAGTACGTATGAGGCTGAGCTAGGAGGATCACAGGTTCCAAAACAGCATATGGTAACTTAGTTGGACCCTGTTTCAAAATAAAAAATAAAAAGGGCTGGGGGTATAGCTCAGTTGTAGAACACTCCTTGGATTCAATCCCCAGTAAAACACACACACACACATATTCTCTCTCTCTCTCTCTCTCTCTCTCTCTCTCTCTCTCTCTCTCTCTCTCTCTCTTTCTCTCTCTCTCTCTTTCTCTCTCTCTCTCCCTCCTTCTCCCTCTCCCTCTCCCTCTCTTTCTCTCTGAAAACAAAACATGAATAAATATGCTCATAGGGGCACTATTCACAGTAGCCAAAAGTTGGGAACAACACAAATGTCTACCAAAGGATGACTGGATAAACAAAATGAGGCATATATATACAACAAAAGATTATTCATAAGGTACTGATACATGCTACAATGTAGATGAACTTTGAAAACACCATACTAAAGGAAAGAAGTCAGACATAAAAAAATCACATATTCTATTTATACGAAATATCCAAAATAGGTAAAACCATACAGACAGAAAGCAAATTAGTGGGTGCCAGGATTGGGAGCAGGGAGAAATGAGAAGTCACTCCTTAATGGTATAGGATTTCAGCCGGATATGGTAGTACAAGCCTGTAATTGCAATACTAGGAGGCTGAGACAAGAAGATCACAAGTTCAAGTCCAACTTCTGCAACTTAGTGAGACACTTTCAAGATAAGAAATAAAAAGGGCCATGGGTGTATCTCAGTGGTATAATGCCCTTGGATTCAATTCCCAGAACCACAAAAAAAAATGGTACAGGGTTTTCATCTGGAATGATGAAAACTCTCTAGAGCTAAAGAGAGATAATGATTGCACAACACTGTGAACGTACTTTGATGCTACTAAAATGTACCCTTTAAAAGTCAAACTGGTAAATTTTATGTTATATGTGCCTTATCAAAATAAAAAAGAAAATCCAGACATGTGAGAAGTTGTAAGAGAGTATTAGAAATAACAAACTATAAATAAGATTTATGTTGGTTATATCACAGCTTGTAAAATAGAAGTATAGTGGATCTAACCAGTTGACATATAGGAATGCATTCAGCAAATGTGTAACCTTGGAGCTGGGTGTGGTGGCACATGCTTGTAATCCTAGTACTTGGGAGGCTGAGACAGGAAGATCCAGATTCACGGCCAGCCTCAGCTACTTAATGAGACCCTCTGCAACTTAGTGAGACCCTGTTTTAAAATAAAGAATAAAAAATAGGTCTGGGGGTGTAACTTGGAGGTAGAATGCCCCTGAGTTCAATCCCCAGTACCAAAAAAAAAAAAAAAGTGTAACCGGAAAGAATAATTGACTGTTGAAATTTTATTTTATTTTGCAGTACTGGGGATTGAGCCCAGGGGTGCTGTACCATTGAGCTACACCCAGCCTTATTATTTATTTATTTATTTATTTATTTATTTATTTATTTATTTATTTATTTATACTGGACATGGAACCCAGAAGCATTCTCCCTGCTCTTTTTCTTTTTTGTTGTGAAACAGGGTCTCTCTAGGCTGCTGAGGCTGGTCTCTAACCTGCAGTCTTCCTGTCTCAGCCTCCCTCAGCCTCCTGGGAAACTGGAATACAGACAGGAGACACCTGGCCCAGCTGACAACTGGAATCTCTCATCATGTAAAAACAGTCTTACTTTGGAAAGAACTTTAGGTGCCATCCTCATTTTCCCTACAGAAAACAAAACAAAACAACAACAAAAAAACCTGTTAACCTAGGAATCTCATATTCAAACTGGAAAACCAAGACATAAAGATCTTGAAAGAAGTCAGAATTTTAAAATATCTACATAGAAATGAAGATAAAAATTACATTAGACTTCTCAGAAGTACATGCAAGCAAGGAGAGAATGGAGTGAAATACTTAAGAAAAAAGCCACCAATCTAGAATTCTGTATCCAGAGAAATTACCTTTTGGAAATGAAGATCAGCAACAAAAAAACAACCCAATTTAAAAGGCAAAGGACGTTGCAGGGTCACATTCCACCCTCTAGAAAGCAGAGCAATTTTCACATGGCTTGGAATCCTCTTGAATACATCGTAGAGATCAAAATAATTTCCACAGAACCCCCCCAACACCAGTGGGGCTGGCAGGAGAGTGCCACAGCCATCTGTGGGTAGGGCATGCACATGTGTATGTGGTGGAGACTAAGGGACAGAGAAAAGCCCAAGTAAAACAGGAAAGTGAGTCTGGCTTCCCCAGTCCCTTCTTTCCAGATGCCAAGGTAAACCTTTTATCCATATAGGTCCCCTTCATCTCACATCAGTTTTTCTTTTTTCTTTTCTTTTCTTTCTTTTTTTTTTTTTTTGAGAATTTGAGTACAATGTTTATACACCAACAAGCTGTTTCTTTCTCATGTATACTTCATTTGTTTCATTAAAAAGAAAAGCCCTAAAAAGAGAGACCATCTAGTCTTCAGTCTCAGATTCATCTTCATCTTGACTAATCTGGAAGTAACGAAGTTCATAAGTCTCCTTGTCAGAAGCAACCACACAAAGGCAATCACGAAGATTATACTTCTTAAGGTATTTCTTGGTAAGATATTTCAAATACCTTTCCAAAAACTGTTTCTCAGAAACTACTGCGATTTTATTCTTGAAGCATTCAATGTGAACAACATTCCCAAGATTTCCAGTCTTTCCGTTGACTTTAATCTTCTCCTTCAGAAACTGTCCCTATTTTAGAGCTGGGGGTGTAGCTTGGAGGTAGAATGCCCCTGAGTTCAATCCCCAGTACCGCAAAAAAAAAAGAAAAAAAAAAAGAAAAAAAGAAACTGTCCCTATTTTAAAACAGAAAAATTGCAAAACTAGGGACGGAAACCCTAGACATTCACTAGGGAAGGTACCAAAATTTGCAAGATCAAAAATTCTATCTTCTACTGGATAAGTAAGGTCCAAATTAAACTTCCAGGTTGATTTCTTGGGTTTCTTGTCTTTCTGCGGCACCAAGTTGACTGCGAGGCGCGTGATCAGAGCTCATGTCAGTTTTTCAGTAAGAAGTGTATTTGTACATGTGTGGGTGGGTGTGACAGAGCCATCAAGTCCCTAATGCATTTTTCAATTTCAGTAATTCAGGTTTGCAGTTTAACAGAAATAATCTGCAAAGGACACTGAACAGCAACTTTGCTCAAAATTCTGTGTTATAAAGCTGGGTGTGGTGGTGTACCCTTGTAATCCCAGTACTTGGGAGGCTGAGACTGGAGGAACCAGGTTCACGGCCAGCCTCAGCTACTTAATGAGGCCCTCCGCAACTTAGTGAGACCCTGTTTCAAAATAAAGTATAAAAAGCTGGGCGTGGTGGCGCACACTTGTAATCCCAGCATTCCGGAGGCTGAGACCCGAGGATCCGGGTTCGCGGCCAGCCTCAGCTACCTAGTGAGGCACTCCGCAACTTAGTGAGACTCGGTTTCAAAATAAAGAATAAAAAATAGGGCTGGGGGTGTAGCTCGGAGGTAGAATGCCCCTGAGTTCAATCCCCAGTACCGCAAAAAATAAATAAATAAATAAATAAATAAATAAAGTATAAAAAATGGGCCGGGCGAGGTGGCGCACGCTTGTAATCCCAGCATTCGGGAGGCTGAGACCGGAGGATCCGGGTTCGCGGCCAGCCTCAGCTACCTAGTGAGGTGCTCCGCAACTTAGTGAGACCCAGTTTCAAAAAAATAAACAATAAAAAATAGGGCTGGGGGTGTAGCTCGGAGGTAGAATGCCCCTGGGTTCAATCCCCAGTACCAAAAAAAAAAAAAAATGGGGCTAGGGGTGTAGCTTGGAGGTAGAATGCCCCTGGGTTCAATCCCTAGTACCAAAAAAAAATTCTGTGTTATAAAAAATTCTGTGATATAAAAAATGCCCATTGGGTGCAAAGAACAGCATATCATACAGCCACTGGAACTAAAGTTCTTAACTGTATGAAGACAGATTATTTCTACTATTTCTGCGTTTTAAAGTAACAGAATATTACACCATTAGGTTATTAAATCTGTAACCTGCCACAAGAAGCCAATCATGTATTAATTTTTAAAAAATTTCCTGTCTACTCACATTAGCAAAATCAACAAGTTCTAGGAATTGTCTCTTTGTTATATTTTTAGAAACCATACTTCCGTGTTTTCCTTAACATCTTTCCTGTAAAGGGCTTCTTCCCCCATAATCCTATGGTCCCTTCAGTGAAGATAGGTGGACACACTCCGGGAGCTATTTCCTGTCCCCCTGGCCTGTGGTCTATCTGTATGGTGTCCTCACTTCTCTATCCATACAGGAGGCTCCAGTGGGCATGTTTTTTACATGAAGCAACCGAAGTACAAATACTTATTTTTTCAGAACTTAATGTGTTCCATAAAAGTCTGTTGGCATCCCCCATCTTTCTTCTCCTCTAGTCTAAATTCTTTGGTTTTAACTTATTTGTGTTTTGAAGTTTGTTTGTTTGTTTTTGCCTTGTATCCTAAGGACTAAAGAATTAGCATGGACACATTCTGATGTTAAGTAAAACAGTACGTCACAGTAGGTGGTAGTGGTCATGGTTTTCTCTGTTAGTAAGTTGTTAAGAATGTATGAAGAGCCGGGTGTGGTGGTACACGCTTGTAATCCCAGCATTTGGGAGGCTGAGATTGGAGGATCTGGGTTCGCGGCCAGCCTCAGCTACCTAGTGAGGCACTCTGCAACTTAGTGAGACCCTGTTTCAAAATAAAGAATGAAAAATAGGGCTGGGGGTGTAGCTCAGAGATGGAATGCCTCTGAGTTCAATCCCCAGTACCGCAAAAAAAAAAAAAAAAAAGAATGTATGAGATAGTCATGAATGTATTAAATGTTCAGATCCTGCTTCAGTTCACATGGCTGTGTCTACATGATGACAAACATTTGACAGGGAATAACCTAGTGTGCCCCTCACCCTTCAGTGTTGGCCAAACCTGCCTTACCTCTGCAGGGTGAGAGGCATATTAGGAGCCATCATCCACCAACCAATGGGATCTACTTAGTGGTGACCGGTCTGGCCATGTAAATGGCAAGAGTTGCTGGCCTGACCATACTAATGCATGACCACTTGGGTTCCTGTAGAGACGGCATCGGTTTCTACCTTTATCCCAAAAAGGTTGCTCCTTACCTGGGAAGGGGTCTTGAGACTCCCGGTCAGAGGCCCTTGACTGTGTAGATAGGGTGGGGGCCCAGGGGCTATTATGCTGTTCAGAAATACTTGCCTCTTGTAGATACAACCTTAATATTTTTCTGACATCTTAGTAAGAGCAGATCATACAAAAAGTAGATATCAGAGTTAACACTATGAAAAAACAAATAATGAGGATAGTTTTATCAAAGATAATGAAATACCCCATACCTATATTCTACCATTGATTTGATTAGAAAACTGAATGTAAGCCGGGCGTGGTGGCGCACGCTTGTAATCCCAGCATTCGGGAGGCTGAGACCGGAGGATCCGGGTTCGCGGCCAGCCTCAGCTACCTAGTGAGGCACTCCGCAACTTAGTGAGACTCGGTTTCAAAATAAAGAATAAAAAATAGGGCTGGGGGTGTAGCTCGGAGGTAGAATGCCCCTGAGTTCAATCCCCAG
>PVLC010027459.1:0-21840 GCA_004027655.1 Graphiurus murinus
CTGGCGGACTTTTGCTTTCTTTCACTATAGGATGTTAGTCTGAGTAGGCTTCCTGCTCCTCTTCTCATGGAAGATGGTTTCACCTACTATCAGAGTAGGGTGAGGGAAGCTCTATCCCTTCCCTTGTGCCAGGAAACTTTCACCTGGGGTATGTCCTGTTCCTCCCCCAGGGACAGATGATTGTTCCTATCCAAAGAAGGTCAAATTCTGAGTTTGCCTAAGTTCCTTACTCTGCCTCCAGGGGAAGATGGCTTTTGGTCCACATTGGTGTAAAATGTGGGGTGTAGGCGGGGTTGTGCTTGCCTCCCAGATGCAGTCAGCCACATGTCTGCGCTTGTGCAAGGCTCCAAACACACATGGGCTTCCCTGGAGAACCCTGCCCTTCTCATACATTGCCTGGCTTGTGCTCTGACCAGACCAGCAGAACAGTGGGATGGCGCCCCTAGGGCTCCCTCCGCTTCTCTGATGCTTCTCACAGTGAAGGAAGGCCCATGGGGACGTGGGAGCGGGTGAGGACTCCACTTGGGCCTGGGGTTCCCCAGGCTTCTCATCTGTGGTGCTGGTTCACCACAGATGAAGATTCGGTGATCTTCCAGGTTTTTGTTTCTGCTGTTAAGGTTGCTACCTCTTTCTGCCATGGTTTGCCAAGAGTGAACGAATCTCTGTCAAAGATAGAATTCCTCAGAGGGCATCATCATCCATTAAAACTCAGAAACCTGTCTGTCTTGTAACTGCAATTCTTTACCTCTCTCTATAAAACCAGTTTAGGATCAGAGCAGTTTAGGGTCTGTGTCTCCTTACATTCCAAACTCAGGAATTGTGGCTTACTCATCAATATATCCCTGTAACTAAGCACCTATACCTCCCTTATTAACAACCTCGTTATTGGTGTAAACTAGACTTGTAAAGTTCATTTAATATGGAAAGATTTCCTTTCATTTATTTTTCCTATGTAGGTATAGAGAATCTCAATATTTAATCTTGATTCCTCCCTAGTGGTAGAATTTTAAAAACAACTGCAGTATTTATTAGCAAATTGTCTGATAGTGTTTCAAGGAATGAAAGAACAGGAGTAATAGAGAAGCTGTAACTGATAAGTCAGTACACAGAAGAACAGTAAAAAATCCTTCTAGAGACAAATAAATACTAGAAGACTTAAAAAAATATGAAGAAAACAATCAGTAAGCATTTTTACAACAATATACATTTCTGAGAAAATTTCCCATGCTTAGATTTTCATCCCAAAGACATTGTAAAGATGACTATGACTTCCTTTTGTGATATCAGAGTTCCCACTGCACTTAATGTGGAGTTTAGGGAGATGGAGGGCACAAAAAGAAACCAAATGGAAGCCAAATTAAATGCCTGGTGGTGAGGATGAGAAGCTCCTTAAAACTGCTCATAGCCCGCGAGATTGTGAAAATTATCTGAGCAATTCCTTCCTCCTGATAAGTTTTTTTAAAATTTTTATTCATACATTGTAAGCATACATTTTTGTTAGATACAAATTGATAACAATATATGTGCTCACAATTCTCATTTGACCCCTTCCCCAAATTCCTACCCGGCTCCCTCGCCCTCCCTCCCTCTCAAGTTCAGTTTAGTGAGTGACCTTGATATACATTAGTGTGTCCCCCGTCCCATCCAACCCCTTCAGTTAAATCAACTTCTTTGATTTAACATAATGTTTTCCAGTTCCTTCCATTTTCCTGCAAATAACATGATTTTGTTCTTCTTTATGGCTGAGTAAAATTCCATTGTGTACATATCCCATAGTTTTGTAATCCATTCATCTGTCGATGGACATCTTGGCTGCTTCAATAGTTTGGCTATTGTAAATTGTACAGCTATAAACATAGATACACATACATCGGTCTGATAGTTTGGTTTCCATTCTTTTGGGTAGATACCCAGAAGTGGTATTGCTGGATCATATGGTAGGTTCGTTCCCATACATCTGAGGATCCTCCATACTGTTTTCCAAAGTGGTTGCACAAGTTTGCAATCCCACCAACAGTGTACTAGAGTTCCCACTTCTCCACATCCTCGCCAGCAGTTGTTGTTGTTCGTGTTTTAAGTTTGAATACAGTTCGTTCCCACCAAAACTTACACTGAGGCTTAATTCCCTGGTGCAGCAGTATTGAGGTGGCAAGGCATTTCAGAAGCATTTGGGATAATGAGGATTTGTCTTCCTGTTTTTCTCCAGAAACTGGATTCAGTCTTGAGAGAGTAGATTAATCCCCACAAGCCTAGGTTGTTAGGAACAGGAGCCTGGCTCTACCTGGATCTCTTGCTTCCTCTCTCACCATGTGATTTCTTGCTCATGTTCCTGCTATGTGATGTTGCCTACTGCTTTGTGATATAGCAAAGATCTTTACCAGTGAATCTAGTCTGTGGAACTGTGAGCCAAAATAAACCTCTTCTCTTTATAAAGCACCTAGCCTCAGGTATTTTGTTATGGCAACACAAAAGGGACTAAGAGAGCTCCTCTTCATTCCTAGTTTCTATACTATAATATGTTTGGTCATTGTTTATTTAGCTATTTTTGCAAAACTTTGATTCTAATTTTGGTTCCTGTCAGCCATTGTTCTCATGCCTGGTAGTTGCCCTCAGCTTCCCTGCTGCCTCAGTTCTTGTTCCCCTGAGCCAGGTACATCTTCAGGTCTTCAGGCAAATACCTCAGTGTGGAAAAGCCCCATTCCATGGCCAGCATTCCCAAATAGATTAAGTTGTTTGCATTTCTACTTTTTCCTCTGACATTTCACATCTCATTATGATTTTTTCCCCCAATGCCTAATAAATATCTTTTCTCAGCTAATCTTAATCTAACTTGATCTACATCTCACAATTCCTTAATTTGAGCAAATTTGTGTGTTAATGTGCCTAAATTATTTATGTATATTTTTACAGTTTCCTCGTGTCTATGAAGTCTGTGTGTGCTCTCCGGTAAGTCATTAGTGAGTGTTTGTGGCACCTCTCCCTGTCCATTCTTTTTCCTCAGTTGATTATAAATTCAGCATAGGCAAGATAGAAACCCAGCCCTTCTCTAGACTTCAGCGCAAAGCTCAATTTCATGCTTCTTGGTAGGATGCAATGAAGCCTTTTATGATTCGGATGCCCTCATTGTGAGCTGTAATTAATGTATACCCTTTAGAAGTTGTTTGGAAATGCCTGAGTCTGGATGTGCTTGGCATGATAATGGGTTATGTAAAAACCAATCTTATAGAGTTTCTGGAGGATGAGAGCACATAGCCAGCACATCATATTAACGGTTAGTATTATGCTTTGCACCATTTTCTCTTGGGACTTGTAAAAAAAAGCATATCCATAATTGTTTAGCCACTGAGGACTCTTTGATCATCACATCTATCACTGGAAATATGGATGACCAGATCTTTTTTTTTTTTTTCCATGTTAACAGAACCAATTAATTCTTGACAGTTGACAGACTTTCCAGTGAACTGCTTCATCCCACTCCCTTGAATCAGTTAGTTCAGGCAGAATCTTCTGAGTGGATAATATATCGTTGGGACATATATAGCCCCTCTTGTTTGCTTCTTCCTCTTTTTCTTTCCAATCTTAATTTTTGCAATTTTTTTGTCCTCCCCTTGAATTTCTTAAATGATGAACTTTTCTGGGAAGCATTGCAAATGGCAGGCATTAAATTCATATAAACTAGATCTGGGGCTATGTGAAATTTTTAGATCCATATAATAACTAAATTTTAAATAACTTTGAAAAAATTTGTCCTAAAATCAGTTGTGGTCAGCTACCATAGATCCATTTTTGTGCTGCATGACTTAATTTTTAAAAATCCTGGTGTTTTGTTTCTCTCCATCATGTCATAGCAATTTATACTTTTAAAAGTTTGCTGTGTGAATTAAGAACAGTGTTATTTAGCACAGGCAATTATTTGATTACCTCCTCTGTGCTAGTTGCACCCTGGCATTTAATCTGGCTGAGGCCTATAGACCGCAATTTGAACAATCAGGGTAGTTTTCTGTAATTGCAATAAATCATATCATTAACCATGACAGACTTTTCCTCCCACATACTTTTTTTTTTTTTCAGTAACAGTTAACTCCTGAACTCCTCATGAAGGCCAGATTTTACCATAGTTAAGTGAATTTATAGTCAGCTGGTGGAACATAAAGGCAGAGTCTGTGTTGGAGAAACACTGATGTCCTATGAGCAGAGCCTAAAGAGGTCATTCTAACTTTAAGACATATAGGGTTCCAAGGAGTGTGCCACACACAGAGGCCATCTGAAAGAATAATTTGTGTAAGGATTATCTGCTGTGAGGCTGTTTAATTTTCTAACAGGGAAACAGATGGAGATCAAGATGTGTGGCATACTTATATTGTTACATTTTGGTCATTTATATAAAATACACCTGCTACTGTATTGAGGCTCCCTGGGATGAAAAATATGAAAAGAGAAAATATTTTTAAAGGAACATTTATTGCCACCTTATGTAAGCTCATTTTACAATATGCCCATGTTACCCAGGAATTGAAAAAGTGAACTATGTCCCAGGCCCCACCATCCTAAAAACTTCACATTCACCCCTTCTAATATCTGACATGTTGCCGCCTGTAATTGTTTATGATTTCAAGTGATAAACTTTTCTTTTTTACCCCTTTTGTGTTCAGAGTTGGCTCTTGCATTGGAAAGTAAGAAATTAGAGCACACTTACCATAGCCTAACTTCTATTGTCTACTGGTTTTCTTAAGCTCATATTTTTGTCCACATTATGAATGTCTTGGCCCATTTATACCTTACTACAAATACAAATCTCCAAGTCTCTTTTGCTTTGTCGCTAAATTCAATAAATAGTATGGTGTTCTGATTATCTAAATTGAACTTAAAATAGAACTAAGACTGATTAGGATTTAGAGAAAAAGAAATGTAATTCCACATCCCTTAAGTCCTGATGATCAAGTGTTATAGCCCCACCACTTCTCTTGAATTTCTGTTGAACTTTATTTTTATTTTCGCTGCCATTGTGTATTGTATTGGGCACGTGATAGATAAAAATCTTGGACTCTTGCATTACCAAAAATGTCTTTATTTTGTCCTCAAATTAATTTCTATCTTCACTGACTACAGAATTCTAGTTTCAAGATGATTCTCTCTTAAGACATTTGAATGCATTTCTTCATTGGTCCCTGCTATTTAGTATTCTATTGAGAACTCTATTCTTAATTTGGTACTTTTCTTTTCTTTTAAATATGTAATTCCCCCCCCCCCCGTTGCAGTTTTCTTTTTCTCTCCATGTTTGGTAATATGAAACTTCATAATAATGAGTCTGAATCTGTTGTTATTGTTTGGTTAAAATTTATCTTTCTTGGCATTTGGTGGTATTTCACATTTTTTTGGTTTGTTTTTTAGGTCTATTCCACTTCAGAATTCTTGCATATTTTTCAGTCCTAAATTACAGTAACTTGTTCTCATCCTTGCTTAATAAATGCAATATCTTTTTGCTTGCTAACTTTTGTCTTGATATACTTTATTTTTCAACCAGTTTTAAGATCCCAGCAAAATTCAGTGGAAGGCTTAGAGATTTCCCAAGTACGCCCTAAGTCCTGTGCATAGTCTCTCCCCTGTGCATCAGTATTCACCACCAGAGTGGTATATTTGTTACAATTAATGAACCTAAATTGACTTTGGTCAATTACTACCTAAGTTGATAGTTTATATTAACATTCACTTTGGGTGTTGTATGTTCTATGGGTTTGGGTGAATGTATAGTGACATGTATAGCTACCTATTCTTACCTCTCTTTATCCCAGCCACTGGTCTCTTTACTATCCCTATAGTTTTCCTTTTCTGGAATGCCATATAATTGGAATCATGCAGTTTTTAGCCCTTTCAGGACTGGCTTCCTTCACTTAGAGGAATTTAAGTTTCCTCTCTGTCTTTTCATGGCTTGAAAGCTCATTTATTTTTAGAGCTGAATAGCATTCCATTGACCAAAGTACAACAGTTTATCTGTTTACCTACTAACGGATATCTTTGAGTAGTATGAATAAAGCTGCTATAAACATCCAGGTGCAGGTTTTTGCATGAATGTAATTTTCCACCTCCTTTGGGTATATATCAAGGAATGCTATTGCTGGATAGTATGGTAGGGGGATGCTTAGTTTTGTAGAAAACTTCCACACTGACTTCCAAAGTGCTGTATCGCTTTGCATTTCCATCAACCATGACAGTTCCTATTGTTCTCCAGCCTCTCCAGCATTTGGTTTTGTTAGTGTTTTGAATTTGAGACATGCTAGTGTATAATGGTATATCTCGTTGTTTTACTTTGCATTTTATGATGAGATGCATTTTTAAGGTCTTTTACCAATTTTCTGATTAGGTTGTTTATTTTCTTACTATTAGGTTTTGAGAGTTCTTCCTATACCTTGGATAGCAGTCCTTTATCAGATTTGGCTTTTGCAAGTATTTTCTCCCAGTATGTGGTTTTTTTTTTTTTTTTTTTCCCCTCTCTCTCTCTCCCCCAACCCTTTGTTTTTGTTTTGTGTAGTACTAAGGATTGAACCCAGGGACATTCTACCTCCAAACTACACCCCCAGCCATAAATTTTATTCTTTATTTTGAAACAGGGTCTCACTAAGTTGCAGAGGGCCTCACTAAGTAGCTGAGGCTGGCCGCAAACCTGTGATCCTCCTGTCTCAGCCTCCCAAGTACAGAGATAACAAGCATGTGCCACCATGCCCGGCTTACTTTTTCCATCCTCTCGACAGTGACTTTCTTAGAGAAGAAAGCTTTAGGTTTAATGAAGTCCAGTTTATTCTTTCTTTCATGTACTGTCCTTTGGTGTGGTATCTAAAACATCCCCAAACCCAAGGTCCCCTAGATTCTTCTCCCCTGTTATTTTATAGGAGTTTTGTAGCTTTGCATTGTACAATAGGTCTAAGATATATTTTGAGTGAGTTGTTATTCAGAGTCAGAGGTCTTTGTCTATTTTTTTCATACTGACATCCTGTTGTTCTAATACCATTTGTTATAAAGATTTTCTTTTTGTCATTGGATTGCCTTTACTCCCTTTCAGTGATTGGTTGACTATGTTTAAGTGACTATATTTCCTAGCTCTTTTTCTGTTCCATTGACTTGTCAGTCTAGTCTTTTGTCAATACTATATGGTCTTGATTTTTAGTTAGATTTAAACCTAACACAGAGAAGTGTTGAAAGGTAGGTACAGTACCTTGAACCTACCAATGAGACTCAACTACTGCTAGTGTTTGATGCAATACTACTTTGCCTTGCTGTGGATATCCAAACTCCTAGAATAATACTTTCTTTTACGAAATCATTGCTATTTCTTCTGGTTTTCATTGTCTCATTATTTCTCTTGATTTTCCTTTTCATGCCACTGGTCTTCTTAAAGAGACGATTCTTAGTTGCTTATATATATTTTTAAAAAGACTAGGTTGATGAGTGCATAGGGCTGGTGGAGTCTCTTGTCCATCCACTATTCTGTAAGCTGGCGTAAGTTTCCACTGGTGCTGCATTTGAATATCTGCTTCCCCAACTCAGTCTTCCATGAGAAGCCTGGCAGTGGGCTCTGTGCAAGAGGGCAAAGGGTATGTTTGTTGTCAGGATTCATTTGTATGTTGATGTGGAGCAGTCAATCAGCCTGGGAACCACAGCTCCAATTGCCAGACATACAGACAACCTCAGTGTGTTGGTTACTGAGGAGAGCGATCTTCCTTTTATTCCCTCTCCATATCTATTGTATGCTCTGAAGTTATTTTAGACTTTACTTGTCTCTTAGATTCTGAATCACAGGGATCTTACCAAGTTAGGAAAAGGTATGATCTCTGCACAAATATAAAAAAGTGTGGTTAAGCAGTGCATGACTTGGATTTCAGCCCCTGGGAAACCCCTTGCTTGGGATTTATCTGTAGTGTGTAATCTACACACTTATAAATAGTGGCCCTATTCACATACAAGACCTAAGGGCCTAACTTAGAGTACAGTTCACTTTTGAAGAACTCTGTAAGGAGCAAAGGTGTTAGGTAAAAGGCATCAGTACTCTTGCTAGTGCCTATCCCAGTTGCTGCTTAAATGCCATTTCTACATTGTTACCAGCAAGATTCTACTAATATTCAAAACACAACTTTTTCACTTGTCCAACAAGAGTCCTTTAGTCTAAGCAAAACTATATCGACATTGGCAAGTTATAGGGAGCTGCAGGAGTTTGGGGACAAGGGAAGACTAAAACAAAAATAAAGTGCCCTGATGAAGGTGAGAAGTTTGGAGGTAATACTCAGGGAAGGGCATAGGGTGAAAGATAGTGTCTGCAGAATCAGCAGCATGAAGGGGATTGGGGAAGCCATGAAACAGAAAGGAAAGGAACACTGGGAGCCCAGTGCAAAGAGAGCAGAGAGCTTCCTGAAAGCCGTGCAGGTGGTAAAGGCATGCAGGATTTGCAGAATTAAGACAAGAAGCATTTTAGGCAAGGAAGAACAATTGATGCTATTTTATATTATGTATGTCCTATATTTATAAAATTAAAAAGTTTTCTCATTGATCATAGGAAAAAGTCAAAATTGTTGTGCATATAATATCCCCCAGAACCTGGCCACTGTTTAACCTCCTCCTGACCCACTAATTCCCAGCTTTCCTTATCCTCCTACATTTGCAAACCCTTGTATACTGAGTTCTCTTGATGTGTCCTTTGCTCTAAACATAAGATCTTGTCTAATCCTTTCCAACCAGCCTAAAAAATGTATTTGCCTCTTCCTGAAGCTTTCCCAAATGTAGCCCATGCAGAGCTGACTTGTTCCTCCGTCCTCCTCCCTTGGTATGTTGCCCTTAAATTGCATTGCACTTATTTAATTACTCCTAACAGAACCTCCTTCCAAAGCCCCCTTTATCATCACATCTACATTAGTTGATACTTAACAGGGAGTGATTGTCAGCCACATGGATGGACGAGGCTCATGCTCCTGCCTTCTCTACCCTCCATTCCCTGATACTTTCCCTCTCCTTATTCCTGTTTTTTACTAGATTATTTCTTACACTTTTATAGTTGTATTGTCATTGTACATTGTTGTGAGGTTCAAAGTGATATAAACATACATACACTGTACTTGGTATGTTTCTCTCCAGATCCTACCCTTCCTCCTTCCTCCTCCCTGTACATTAGTGAGATTGGCAGTGATACTTTCATATATGGACATATCATTATTTTAACTGTTTCCTTCATCAACCCTCCTTATTCCTCCCCCAGTCCCATTCTGCTATTCTATGGTCTCTGTCCTCATTTATCTGAAGTCTGTTTTGTCTGCTGTTTTCTCCCTCGCTCCCACATACAACCCTGGACTTTCTGTAACTGTCTAATCTCATGTAGCATAATATTCTCTAGTTCCATTCATTATCCTGCAAATGGCATGATTTTGTTCTTCTTCATGTGAGCTCTGTTTTATACATTAACAACTTGCATTCTTCAAATGCAAAAGAGCCCATCTGCAAAACTGCTCCGAGGCCCTGTGAACCCGTCTCCCTCTGCACACCCACGGCTACTACACACGTCCTATGCCTTGGTCACCTGCGGACACACTCAGGATGCACCGAGCAGACCCAGTTCCTGCCAGCATGAAGTGAACCATTTGTTGCAGGAAATGGATGTTACTCATATGATTATACAAGCAGGTGTAATCTTGTTCTCCAAAACTGCACCGCATGGTGTTGGCAGAATCTCTCAGCAGGGCAGCAGGTAGTTAGGGAGCTTGGGGAAGGCTGCCTCTAGCAGAGTGACACTTGAATTGAAATTGAATAAGAGGAGAGGAAAGAATGATTCAGCAAGAGTGAATAGTAGGTGCAAAGACCCTGTGGCAGATAGGATGGATTATAAGAAGTTAGTGTGTCTCAGAGCGAGAAGCAAGAGTGAGCATACAGAAGAAGCTGGACAGCAGCAGGTTCCAGAATGTGTGGGGTCCTCTGGCCTGTGTAAGCAGCTCTTGCCTTGAGCATGCAGACCCTGGGACCACACTGCCCAGGTTTGCATCCTGACCAGCACTTATTTCCTATGGGAATTAGTAGGGTCTCTGTACCTCAGTCTTCTCATCTGTGAAATGAGGATCACCTACCTGATGAGGATTAGGATGAAAGCATTTAAAGCAGTTTTCTAGCAACTATCACTATAGTAACTGTTAGCTACTATTATCATTTCTAGGAAAAATATATGATTCCCATAATTCAGTGTAAATACTTGGGTGTATCTAATCCTGCCATATTCGTTATGGTAATATTTCTAGAAAAGGCATTCTGTATGAAAAAGGGCAGAGAGAAGAGAAATTAAAAGATTCCTTCTCTAATTTACTTTTTTGAAGTTGTAATTTTAAGGCTTATATGAGAACTTCCATACAGTTTTAAATTATCTGTGTGTAAAGGATTATTTTCTTCTTTCCATTTCTCACCCCTCTGTAAGGGCACGAGAACCCAGTAGTTAGCATTTGCCTGCAGGCTAAAAAATAAAGTGCACCTAGTTTCAAAATATATTTACCCAGCACCTCTTGACCCCTTGAAGTGGACACAGGTTCAATCACAGGAATCTCACTATACCCCCCTCCCCCACACACTTTTCAAATCACTGACTATTGCTAAGACATACTTTCATAAAAGGTGTAAAGTGATTTTATGTCAAGCGTCACTGAGTTATGAAGGTAAAATCTGTGCATAATTTGTTTCATTGAAACTGACTTGAGAGACTTTATTGATTTCATCAGTGACCATATATAACTTGTAACATTTCCTTCAATGATCATTTTGATTGTTATTGTGTTAAAATAGCATCCAAAGCACAAAGAAGGGGAAAAAGGGGAGGTGTCATTTAGAATGTCTTTTTATTGAGTGCCTGCTTTTTGTTATTCAGTAAAAGTGGAGCCTAGGGTGTGTGTGTGTGTGTGTGTGTGTGTGTGTGTGTGTGTGTGTGTGCATGCACACATAATACTTTTCCACAAGTATCACTAATCATAGAGGCTCTTGGAAGACATTACCTGCTGAATGCATTTGGACCATGAAGCAATATTTCCCTTTATCTCCCTTTGTCATTGTTAATTAGGAAAAATTGCCAGATTTCCCAGTGGTAGCATGTCTAATTTAATAACCTGAGAGGTTGGTGCTTGAAAATATAATGAAATGTACTCAATACCATGGCAGTTTTATAATTACTGATACAAAACATATTGTAACTAATCTTTACTGATTAGAAAAGACTTTTATAAAGCACAAAATGCAGTCAGATGAGAACTACATCTTTATTTGCATAATTCAATATAATTATCAATCATGAAATTTTTCTTGAGTATTGGCTGATGGGTAAGAACTTGTTTGAAGATGAAGAAAAACAATCAACAAACCCCCCTTCTGTATTTCTTCTTAGTTCTATAAAAAGCACACAGAAATAAACTTAGTGGAAGTCTTCCTCTCTTTTTTTTTTCTTTAGAAAAGTGTCTATCATTTGGTTTTCATTAGCAGCTGAGGAGATGTTCCTAATAGAATTTATTATTTGAATTGATGCTTTGGTATCTTGTAAATATGGCCTGAGCCAATATTTCCTTTTTACACTTTTATTGATACATTGTAATTGTATATCATAGTGAGGTCAAAGTGACAGACATACATGCATTCAGAACTTGGTATGTGAGCCAATATATTTTTTATAGTGTCCAAATTTCTTACTTTATTCATAAATGTTTTATGGTTTTATTTGTTTAGGTCAAGATGCAAGTGATATCTATACTTTAGAATCTGGAATTTGGTTGCTATGTCAATTAAGTCTCAATGCATATATTTTTCTCTCTATCTTACAATTTATTTGTTGAAGAAATCAGATAGGAAGCTTTTAACCATTGGTTCAATTTCTAGGTTGGTTTTAGGACCCTTCAAATTTTCTAAATTTTTTTGAGTCATTATTTTTGGTTTGCTGTCAATTTGACCATTTCTCCTGGTATGGTTTATTTCCATAAATATCCACAGTATTTTTTTATTGTTTTAATTTATTCTCTATCTGCTATTATGTTCCCTTTTCATTATGTTTATCTCTTCAGCCTTCTTTTTCTTTTTGAAAAGTCTTGACACCGAACATGTCTTGAAACATGAAGAAGTTCGTCACTGTCTTAGTCCATTTGAGTTGCTATTACGAGCTATCGTAAACTAAGAGTCTTATACACAACAGAAATTTACCTCTCACAGTCCTGAAATCAGGCTGCCAACATGGTCAGTTCTGGTGAGGGCTGTCTTCTGAGTTGCAGACTGCGGATACTGTGTCCTCATGGTGAGCCAATATTTTTATACATTGTGGAAAACCCAAGCCCTTCCAATATTTTCTTTCTTGTAAAAAAAAATCATGTTGGTGGCCGTGTGGAATAGGGAGTCTTCCTTCTATGGAATTCTAGTTTTCCCAGGTTCTGTGACCTCAGAGAAAGAGGAAAGTTTATAGGTGACTTAACCTGGGAATCTCAATTTTCTATTTGAAAACATAGGTATATTTATTTATTATGAGGATTAAATAAGATTCCAATCTAAGGCATATCACCTGCACATTGTAGGTATCAAAAATTGCCTTCTCAAACCTTTTTTTCTCTTGAGAAAACAGCCAAGACATAACATTGTAACACATGAAAACTTTGTAATGTGTCACTTTGAAACAATGATCTAATATATGTTTAAGTGCAATATTAGTCTATGTTTAAGTATATTTTATTTTGTGAGAAAGGGAGCTAACCCCATGTGCATGGGGAATGGTTGAGCATGGTGATTCAGAGCTTGGGTGTGTATCAAACAGATCTGAGCCTGAATCCCAGTTCACTCTGGAGCCTTTTAATCTCTGGAAGCTTCTCTTTCCTGAACTGTAAAATGGAGACAGAAATAATATCACTTCCCAAAATATTAATAAGTTGAAGCATGTGGAAGCTTCATTTGATGAGCGACCTGTGGATACCTCTTCTGTGTCTTTACATTTTAGGTGTGTCTCTTATAATTTATACAACCTGATGAGGCCTTTTGCTTCACACTTCTACCTTTTATTTCTGATGATGTTACTATCTGAAGTTTCCATAAGGGTGTTTTTTAATTTATTTTTTACTGGTGCATTGTACCATAAGGGTGTTTTTATTCCCCATTTAGGAACTAATTTGACGATGCAAATATTGTAGGGATAGTGTAACTAGTTGGTTTGAATAAATTTGTGGTTAGTGCTGGAATCAGTTTTATTTTTTCCTATTGATCATGGTAGTAAAAGAGTTTGAAAGCAGGCAGAAGCTAATAACACAAGTTCTTCCAGAGAGGAAAAATATCTTCACAATTTTCTCCAAAATTAAGCATTTGAGGGAAGTTTGAGATCCAAGAAGTTGAATCTCCAAAGTTTTGAATCTCCAAAGTTTTGTGTGTCTCCAAACATATTCACATTTTTTCCCTTGGCATAGATTAAGTTCTTCCCATCAGAAACAATCTCTTTATCTCTCTCTTTGCTTATATTAATTGTGCACTTAATTGCGTACAAAGATTTTGTATTAAGGTCAGTGCTAGAGATATGTAAAGGTTATAGAAATAGGAGAAAGGCTGCCTGGCCTAGTCTGGGAGAAAGCAGGAAGGGGAAAATGGAGGAGGTGATGAATAAGGTTTGGTTCTCAATCAGAGATGGTTCTAACCTCCTAGCAGGTGGTGTTGTGTGTGTGTGTGTGTGTGTGTGTGTGTGTGTGTGTGTGTGTGTGTGTGTATGTATTTGAATATACTCCCAGGAGTCTTTTCAATTGTCATAATGGCTGGGCAATAGTATTATTGGCTTTTAGTGAGTGGAGGCCAGTAATGCTAAGTGTTCTTCAATGTACAGGATAACCCCACCCAGTAAAGCCATCCTTTTCCAAATGCCAGTGAGAAGCATTGTGTGAAAAGGGCAAATAAAGTGTCTCAGGGAGCAAGGAGTCATGTTTGTCCCAAATATACTATAATGTAGAGGGATTTTTTTTTCTTTGAGCTTGCAGCATTTGTGAAAATAAAGGCAGTTAAAATAGAGAATATTCTTTTTCCATTGACTGCTGTCTGCCAGGGGGCCTTGAATTGGCTTTTCAATGCCCCATCTTTCCCAAAGCCAGCAATAAGGATGCATGCTGGCTTTGAACTTTGAACATGCCTGTTGAGGAGGCCTGGGATGCTCATGCCTCTGGATAGTGACTCTAACCACTATCAGAATGATAAAATCTTAGGAAAGAACATTTCCCCCTCCTGTTTTTTTCTTTTCAACAGAATGCCAAGTTAAGTAGGAGACAACTATAAAACAGGATTGACATTTTGAACCAGAAAATCTCTTTTTCTTTGCTTTGATGCATTTTGAAATAAAATAGACTTACTTAGACACTCAGAGCATCTCATAGAGTTGTCCGTGGCTACGGCCTAAAGAAGAGAAGCCAGGAGGACCAATTAAGTTGCATTACATGCAGGAGCAGGAAGGAAGGAAGAGCAATTTGGGATATGCAGCTGGGAGCCCCAGGTCCCCGGGATGCACCTAGTGATCACAGAGGATATAGCCTGTTCCTCAACACACAGACAGGGAGCCCAGTATTTCAGAAGAAGCAGAAATGCCATGATGATGTATGCAAAGGTTTCCTGACCCTGCTGCATTAAATGCTAGGGTTTTGCTGAAATGTAATTCAGGCCAAAGTTGAACATAGGAGTAAGGAAGTTAAAATAAGTGGGGAGGGTGACAGGGAGAGGCTGGGTCAGCCAATTCTTACTTTGGCCTTTAGCAGGCATCTCTGACTATTATATAGGTTGGAAAGGTGCAATATTACATTTAAAAGTAATATTTTAAAATATTTGCTTTTAAAACAAATAGAAACCACAGTATTAACAAAAAATCTAAATGTTTATTCCAAGTGTGAGTTCATGGGAACAAAGAGATTCAGAATCATGCTGAAGACCTAGCAGAGTCTAGATTTTTGATCTGATGGTTACAAGAGTTGTGAAATTAAAGTGAGGCCATTTATGGGAATTGGCAGTTTGCAGCACTTACAGTTGCTAGTAGCTTCATCAGTGCAGAGCATCTTGACACACTTAGAGAATCAGTTTGCCCAGAGTTCTACTTAGGTCTTTAACTGAACAGATAGTGGACTGGGCTTCACTGGGGGAGGTGTGTTGGTTTTTATGGAGTAGTCAAAACCTTCACAGAGAGATGGTCAGAGCCAGGGCTTTCAACTCATTTAATGAATGCTTTCAGTGAGTTGGACATAGCAGCATGGGGTATGGATTTACTTCTCCAAGAGTCATTTGATTAAACAGTACCCTGGATGTGGCTGTGCTTCCAGTGCCAGGTTGGAAACATGGAGCTTGTCTGTTCTGACAGTTTTGTACATTCACTTCCCATTTTCCTATTAGCATTTTAAAAATCATGTTAGTCATTTGACCTCCATTCATTTTAAACATATTATCCTGGCTGAATGCTCAAGCTGCTTGTTAGAGAGCAGCGCTTCTGGGTTCCGCTCTCCTCTCCTCTGTTTGCCTGGGTGGCTCCCTCGGCAATTTACTGGTAATTTACAATGTTTTTGCAAGATTGCTAGATTTAAGCTAGCTCTCTGTTTTGAAATATACTGGCTGGCATTGTAGTAGTTTGTCTAGAACATACTTTCTTCATTAAAGAAGAGAAGTGCCCCAGCTGAAGGGCATGGCCTAGCATATCTCTCTGCTCACAGCTCTGTGTGTGTGTGTGTGTGTGTGTGTGTGTGTGTGTGTGTGTGTGTTGCACACCCCCAGCCCTATTTTATTTTTTATTTGGAAAGAAGGTCTTACTAAGTGGCTAAGGGCCATACTAAGTTGCTGAGGCTGGTTTTGAACCTGCTATCCTCCTGTCTCTACCTCCCAAGTACTGGAATTATAGGCATGCACCACCATGCCCAGCTCTGCCCACATCTTTATACCCTAATTGCAAAAACCACATACCAGTATTGTGTTAAGTACTACACTTAGGCCGTTTTATTTTAAGATTCAAAGCGTCTACGTGAGAAAGGCATCATCTGCATCATCATCATCATCAATTTCATAGCTTTAGTTGAGGAATTTGAGGCAAGAGAGGTGAAATCATTTATCCAAAACCTCACCTGCTTGTCTCTATTGCTCAGCAAACCTCCTTAGCTAACTTCTACTTGGTGGTTGGAGAATTTTTTTTTTTTTTGTACTGGGGATTGAATGAACCCAGGGGCATTCTACCTCTGAGCTATACCCCCAGTTCTATTTTGTAATTTTTATTTTGAAACAGGGTCTCACTAAGTTGCAGAGGGCCTCACTAAGTAGCTGAGGCTGGCCACAAGCCCAGATCCTCCGGTCTCAGCCTCCCAAGTACTGGGATTACAAGCGTGTGCCACCACACCGGCCTATTTGGTGAATTTAATAAATTAGATGGCAATGTATCTTCCAGCCACAAGCATACTGTTGTAGTCTAACTCACCAGATTTTTTGTACTAGCTTAAATTATGATGTGAGTACATGACTGTTTTTTGTTTGTTTGTTTGTTTTTTTGGCAGTACTGGGGATGGAACCTGGGGGCATTCTACCTTGGAGCTACAGCCCCAGCCCTATTTTTTTATTCTTTATTTTGAAACAGAGTCTCACTAAGTTGCGTAGGGCCTCACTAAGCATCTGAGGCTGGCCACAAATTCTCCAGTCTCAGCCTCCCAAATGCTGGGATTACAAGCATGTGCCACCATGCCCAGCTTACATGACTATTTTTTAATTAATTTACACTGAGGTCCAGTGAATGTCATGGACACTGTGTGAAGTTTACAGTATTTAGTAAGAGCTTTTGGTTGGGGGCTGGCATCTTCGTTCTTTATTGCTGATGCTTCTGGGCCCTATGGAGTGACAGTGTGGCCTGGCCCATGAGCCCTTAGCTATGGAATGCACAGCCACTGCTGTCAGTTATGATTTGTGATTCTACAGCAGAGAATACTCCCATTCTTTTCTTTGTTATGCCTGAAAGCAGGTGGGGAACCTGAAGTCTTTATTTTTTTTCTCTGAGTGCTTGTAGACCAAGGGTGAAAGAAAAGGATTCATTAGACATTGTTTTTCAGCCTTTCTAACAAGGAAGTAAAGTGAATAGGTGAGTTCAAGTGATGTCAAGTATCAGTGTGGGTTAGTTTTTATGGCCCAGCACAATTACGGCTTTCAGAACACTGTCACTATTTAGTATTGCCTTGACTCAGAACTCTGTGCAGTTGAAAGAGTGGCAGGTATTCACAGGGACGCAGTAAAATAGCACATCATTAAAGCATTGTGGCCACTGTAGGCTAAGTCCACCTGCACTCGTCAAGGAGGTTTGTCAGGGGTTTTCCCTCTTTTGACCCCATCAAATCTTATCAACAGGCTTACATCTTTATCTGAAGTAGGGAAGCTGAAAATCATAAATGAATCCAGTTGGCTCTCCATATATATGTGGGTTCTGCATCTTTGGATTCAACCAACTATAGATAAAAAATGTTCAGGGGAAAAAAATTACACCTGTATTGAATACATACAGATTTTCTTCCTTGTCATCATGTCCTAAACAATACTGCGTAATAATTAGTTACATGGCATTTAAATTATATCAGGTCATGTAATTCTCTAGAGATGATTTAAAGTATACAGGAAAACAGGTGTAGGGTACATGCAAATACTATACCATTTTATATAAGGGTCTTGAGTATATGTGCATTTTGCTATCCATACAAGGCTCTGGTTCAAATCCCCCTTGGATACTGAGGAATGATTACAATTTTATTTATTTATTTATTTATTTATTTATTTTTTGGTGGTACAAGAGGGTTGAACTCTGGAGCATACTACCTCCAAGCTACACCCCTAGCCCATTAATATCCAGCAAATTCTAGTAATTTCTGTGCCTCCCCAAATTAGGATCATTTTATTTGCATAAGTCATTTAACTGTTTCCTCAAATAATAATAGGAAATGCATGCAGAGTTGCCAATACACCTAGCATTTTACCTGTGGAAAGTAGAAGGATTGTTCCAAGATCACCCAGGAATCCTCTGGCTGAAAAATTACTCCTTTTGAAATGTTCCCTTGGTTTTATTTAATTGCTCCATGTAATTTTCCTATAATGGATCCATCATGAACCTCTATCTACTTTTACTTGATAACTGAACAATATCCATTCTTGGTGTATAATATGCCTAATATATTCAGTGATATCAGTCCTAGGAAATTCTTAGAAATAATTCTCAAAGTAAAATTGTGCTTTACTATGAATAAGAATGTTGAATGGCTTCTAGGAGAATGACAGAGGAGGTTGATACAATTAGTGTTAAAAAAATAACAAATCAATGATCAGATAATCACTGCTAATGTAGTCTAGTACACTGAAATCTCAAGCTTTCTCTATTATATGAAAATGAAGTTTGTACCATTTTTTTTTGTAAATAAGGCTTGCAGTACAATCATTGTGTACTTTACATTATCTGCTGTTGATAGAGGGTTCAGTTGCTAGTAATCCCTTTGTCTATTTTTAAACTGTGAGAATATGCTTTGGAGAGATGAACATTTTTCTTCATTTTCAAAGACTCTTACAGTAACCTTTACTGATGCGTTAATCTTCAATTTGTCTGAATTTCCAATATGTTATAAGAATAGTTATATAATTGATAGTATGCCATAGGCAATAAGAATTATGTCATACTCCTTAAACTCTTTCTAAATAGCTACTTATTGAGAAAATTTGACAATTGTATTCAACTTAAAAAAGGATTAGGAGTATCTGTTTGGATAATGGTAAGTTTCAAGTCAAGTTACTTTTAAGGAGATAAATGTAGTCATAACATTTTAATTACTCATGTACAGAACTCATTTTTATTTATTTATTTTTTTTTTTGCGGTACTGGTGATGGAACCTAGGGGCATTCTACTTCTGAGCTACATCCCCAGCCCTATTTTTTATTTTTTATTTTGAAACAGGGTTTCACTAAGTTGCAGAGGGCCTCACTAAGTAGCTGAGGCTGGCCGCAAACCCAGATCCTCCGGTCTCAGTCTCCCAAGTAGTGAGATTACAAGCATGTGCCACCACACCAGGCTAGAACTCTTAATTTTTAAGATAATAATTTTAATCTATCCATTAACAAAGATGATCCCAGAGTTCTGTAATATTAGAGGCTTATTTAGCTTGAAAAGCCCTATAGCAACCCATTCATATATTCTAAGACGGAAAATAGGTCAAGGAAAGCTTTGCTGTATCATATCTAGTAAAGAAGAATTAATTAAGGTGGGTATTAGTTTGATAATTAATAAGAATGTATAAATTTCCACATTCATGTTTCCAATTCAAAATCATATTTTACTACATATTCTCTTTACTACATATTCTTTTGAAATGAGAAAGAATTTTCAGTATGCCTCTCCAATGTCAATGGCTATACAATATGAAGTAATCCATAAATTTGTATTTAAAAGGCTGCCACCAGGCAAAGGTTTTTGAAGTCTTTGATTTTTGCGTTAACAATATTGCTGGAATATCTGTGTGGTTTCCTCCTGTACCTTGCTATGCAGGTTTGTGCAAATTCCTTAAGGGGAAAAAGTACAAGTTATAACCTTGTTTTATGAAGAGAAAACTACTTTTACAGAGAATTGTCTTGTTCAGTCATAGTTCCTCAGCTAAGTATCACAGCTCCAAGTAGAATCTGTTCCTATGGATGAGGTGATACAAGTCATGCTTTCATTTTTTTCCCATCAGTAACTTCTATTGAAAACACTCAGCTTTATGCAGTATAATATAGATGACATGTCTAAAAAGCCAGGATTACATCTTGGTGTTCTGAGTTCTTAAGGCCTATTGGCAAATCTTAGAAATAGCGAATGGTACAAGTGACACAAATTTTATTAAATAATATCCCCATGCCAGTTATGCCTGATGAGTCATATCTTATAAAGAGTCATCAAAAATAAAAACTTCAAATCAATCTCTCTCTCTCTCTCTCTCTCTCTCTCTCTCTCTCTCTCTCTCTCTCTCTCTCTGCAGTACTGGGGATTGAACCCAGGAGTGTTCTACCTCTGAGTTACATCTCCAGCTCTTTTTATTTTTTATTTTGAAACACTAAGTTGCTGAGGCTGGCCTCAAACCTATAATCCTCCTGTCTCACTTTCAAGTACTAGGATTACAAGTGTGTGCCATCATACTTAGCTAGAAATTTTTGAATCATAGAATTTTCATGAAAATTCAAATTGGAGTCAGTCAAGAAACCCACCCCTCCCTTGCAAACAAACCAGGGATGTGCAGGGCGATATGACATTTGAGATGGCTTTAGTTAGCTGGAGATTCTGGAATTCAGAGGCAAATCCACTGATAATTATGCCTACTTCCTTCACAGACTCCTTTTCAGAAAACCTCCTTCTTCATCTCTTTTTACGTCTTTGTCAAATGTTTTAACTTAGCTGGGCATGGCAGCATATACCTGTAATCCTTGTACTTAGGGGGCTAAGACAGGAGGATTGCAGGTTTGAGGCCAGACTCAGCATTTCATCAAGGCCCTCAGCAACTTAGTGAGAACCTTTTTCAAAATAAAAAGTAAAATAGGTCTGGGGGTGTAGCTCAGAGATAAAACACCTCTGGGTTTAATTCCCAGCACCACCAAAAATAAAATGTTTTAACTTATATTCAGGATTGAATTTCATCTGTCTTGAGATGCTAATAAATATAATTAGTTAACAAAAAGGACTAGTTGGAAAAGAAACATGTTTTAGTACCTTAGTACCTCTGATGGTTAATTCTCTATATACCACACACAAAAGTTGGCAATAGTGAAAAACTAAAACCTTTTCCTCTAAGATAAAGAATAATTAAAGGATGCTGCTCTCCTTGTTTTTATTCACTATAGTACTATAAGTTCTAGATAGAGTAATTAGGCATGGAAAAAAATAAAAGGCATCCAAACTGGAAAAGAAGAAAGCTTCTGAATTGTTCCTGTTAGCACATGACATAATATTATATGAAAGAAAACCCCCAAAGACTTCATTTCAAAATGGTTACCACTAATTAGTGAATTCAGCAATGTTGCAGCATAAAAAATCAGTTGTGTTTTATATGCTAATAGTGAACCATTGAAAAAGAGGATAGGAAAGCTATCTTATTTCCACTACCACCAAAAAGAAAAGCATACTTAGGAATAAGCTCAGGAGGTAGAAGACTTGTACATGATATAACATAGATGAAACAAATGAAAACAACATGCAAATGGAAAGATAACCCCTGCTTATCAATTGTAATGTATAATATTGTTAAAATGTATATAGTACCCAAATCAGTCTACAGATTTAGTATAACCCCTGTCAAAATTCCAAAAACACTTTCCATAGTAATTGAACAATTCTAAAATTCATATGGAATCATGAAAGGCTGGGAATAGTAAAATCAATCTTAAAAAAGAAGAAAAAAGTACATAATTTCAAGATATATAACAAAGCTACCATAATAAAGGATGGTACTAGCATCATAAAGACAGACAAATAAACCAATGGTACAGAATAGAGACCTTAATCCTCTCACATCTGACCATCTGTCATTGGCTGGAGTTTCAAGAATATGTAATGGAGAAAGGATGGTCTCTCAAATAATGGCTTTGGGAAAACTAAATGTCCACATACAAAATAATGAAATTGGATTCTTATTTTATACATACATAACAAATCAACTCAAAATGGATTAAAGAGGGAGGATTTAAGATGATGGAATAGAAGGAGAGAATAAGAACTCAACTAGTGGGAAGATTGCTTCTTGACAAGGGAAGAAGAGCAGTCAGAACTCAACAGAAGAATGACAATTGAAATGTGGTGAAATTGGATGCAGCACAGA
>PVLC010027460.1:0-21848 GCA_004027655.1 Graphiurus murinus
AAAAAAAACTAAAACCTTGCATCCTGTCAGATCTTAAATTGCAAGATCCAAGACAGAGATTCACAATTCATTTATGTTTTTATGAACCTCTTTGATTTGTACTAGTCTGTGGTAGATACCTTCTTCATGGCCATTTAAAACAGTGACTCATAACATACAGTAAATTTATGGGCAGTAATTTCTTCCAGTTGCCAACTTATGGCACTGTACTTGTGGCTGCAATAAAAAAAAAATCACTATTTCTTTAACTTTTAATGTTAAAGAAATGGGCCCCTCTGTTACATTATGGATATATTACAGTATTACTGGGGGATCGCCTTCTGTTTCTCATCAGCAGAGGACATCTGTTTGGGTGAGCTATGTTTTTAAAATATGTGTCAATGTTAACTGATATCTCAGAGAAATGAATAATTTTGTCCTGAAGTTATGTTTCAGGAAAAGAACCAATTCAATAGATTATAGAAACTGGGCTTTGGAGACATTTTTCATTTGATAAATACATATATTGAGTGGCTATAATTTGTTAGACACTACTGTAGTCACTGGGGTATGATATATTGGGTTTCCCCCTCATGGGGCTTCCATTTGAAATGATATGGTTAAAAGAAATTGAAACTTAAAGGATAGCTTTTTAGAAGCCTTATGTCACTATTGTAGATAAGAATATCATTGCAAATACAATAAGACTAGAAGCTCTTTTTAGATGCACATGCTGTATAGCCTTAGTTAGGTGTACCATATGGTCAATTTACCTACAACTAAAATAAAACTCTAGAGAAGACAGCAGCTGTGGAGTGGACTTTTTGAAATTGTTAAGTTTCACACACACACAACAAAAAATCAGAAACTGAGTTGCTGAGTGTTTATGTAGTCCCAACAAAACTGCAAGATGATGTTTAAAAATATTAAAGAATATTTTCTGTTGACTAGGTGGAGAATGTAATGTTTCCTCCAGATTTTGAATTTCCATTTTAAGTGACCACCATTGGTTGGGTTTCCTGGGATGTGAGCGCTGAACTGCAGACAAACTAGCAGGAAACTCACTGGGGCAAGCCTGAGAATCAGCTCTGGGCAGGGCAGAGGGAGAAGTTGACCAGCAATGTCCTACAATAGAGGTCTCAACTTATTTTGCAAGGAGCTGTCAAGCTAAAGTGGTCCTTTAGAGTTGTCCCAAATCTACACAAGTGCCTGAACTGTAAACATACCTCGTTGTTCTATTTCTGTGCCCAATCCAATAGTCTCATCTGGCATGGTCTGTCCATGGGGAGAGAATGATTCTGAGTGTCCCCAACCTCTTCAGCCCAGGGCTAGATTCCAAACTGTTCACTGGGTACCCTGGAGCTCCTCAGTGGACTCCTAAGGGTGCTGCACTACTGGCTTAGGTAGTTCAGCTTCCAACATTAGATTGCTATTCTTTCAAAACCTTTTTTTTTGTAGTTATTGGTATATAGAGCAAGTGCCATGTGAAAATAAATTTGAAACAGAAGATGAGGATAACAATGTCTACTATTCCAAGGTTTGAAAAGTTGTATAGTTCCCAATGACCACTATGTTGTTAGGACTTGCATGCTTCCTGTTTGTCCTACTTATTAGATGGTAGGCTAGGTACCTCTTAATTTGAAGTATGCTGGGAAAGGCTCCCAAAACTGATAGTTTGAGAAACTCTATTACATCAGTCATTGGGAGAGAGAGTTCCTGATTTGAGAGAATGGTCTGAAAGCTGCCAGCCACCAGTATTCCTAGTATGCAAGGAAAGAAGTGATTGGGTCCAAAAGACTTAGATGCAATCTGGATTCAGCCTATAACCTTCACTACAAGGACTAGATACGAAGTAGTCCAGTCTTAAAAGTCTGTGCAGAAAAACAAAACATAGCATCACTTCCTAAACAAGCAGTGCAGTTTAAACAGTTTTGAGAGTGTGGCAGTGTATTTGTCTTGGTCATTCTCTGACTCTCTATCATGATAACATCCCCATACATAACAATGAAGAAACAGATTCCTGTTTCAGTGTCATTTAAGTACTGAAAGTTCTTGCCTCAATTTGTACTTTGAGTCTTTACATTGGCTCTTGCTAGAACGAAAAGGCTTATAGCAAGGCCTCTGAAGGACTAAAGTGTTATGTGACTACCCTTTGTGTAGGTCTGTCTGAAGCTAGAGAAAAGTAATAGCTGGAAATCAGCAAAACTGCAATTTAGTTTCAGTAGTTTATGTTCATAAATACTCCAAGATGGTAAAATTTGAGAAATCTTGTCATTAAACTTTTAGCTACATAAATTCTGTTGCATTTCCATTGTAAACTTGGTCAGAAAACTCTTACAAAGAAGTGTCCACAGAGTCTAGAAAAGTTTAAATATACATTTAACATCTTCCCCCATAAGTTTTATTTATAAATCTAGGAGAAATACAGGCTTATCCCAAAGCATTTCTTTTTCTCTTGGATATCCTAGTATCATTTTTATGCCTTTATGGGTGTTTTATATTAATATCAATTCCTTTTTTGTTGTTGCTTAAAAACAGTTTCTCTACCATGAGGACTCATTGATCTGCTTCAATTGACTAAGCATAATTATGGTTTGAATGGAGCTCATTTTAACATTTCGGAATTCTTAAATCTTGTCTCTAAAGTTCAAAAGAGCAATTTTTTTTTTTTTTTTTTTTTTTACCAGATGTAAAGAGTGAAATCTTAGTCATCATAATATGTCAACTCCTATTATGGTGTGAGTGCCAGTTTTTAAAGGCACAATGGTGCAAAAGGACTGTGGGGAGAAGGAAGCCAAGAATAAAACAGTTTCTTCAGATAATTTAGAAAATCTCTAGAGAGAGGTTTGTCTTAAGAGCCCATTGCAGAAGTTAAGCAACCTTGCCATCACATTATAAGGAATTAATCTAGTTTACAGTGCATGTGTGTGTGCCCAGCTCAGAAGATAATGACCTGTAGATTCATGTGAAGTGTTTATATCAACCTGAAGACAGCCTTCAGGTCTCATCACTGTGTGGTATACCATGTTCTGTCCTTTGATGGCAGAGTTTCATAACATTAATTCATTGCTTTCGTCCTCCTAACACAGGTGGTGCTACCCAAGGTTTCACCACTAAAAAGTTTGTGTCTTTATCAGAAATGCTATAAATATATTTTAATCATAGATGACCATAGCCAGAAGACGTTTTAGGAGGCAAAATGGCTTAGTGTACTATTAAGAGTATTTTAAAATTTTATCAACTCTAAAAATCTATTTTTGATTAATGAAATAGAAAGCTGCAGTTATCCCCTTCTCCATTTTGCCTTTCTGTGGGCCACATTCTCCCTCCCTGCTCCTCCCTAAGACCACCCCTCCTCCCTAAGACCGAAGTACAAGGAATCTAATAATGGGGATCAAAAGTTCATAACAGATGTCACCATCTATTATAATTGAATTAGCATGTCCTAATTTCAGCCAATGTGTGTTGGAAAAACCAGTTTCATAAAATACAAATCAATAACATTGTGACAAATAGATGTAGAAAATTGGTCTTTCATTTGGAGGAAACTGACCTTATTTCTCTGGGGCAATATAGCTGAAAATCAGTATTGGTTTTCTTAGCTATGTTCTTTTCTTTGTTCACATCTCAGTTCCATGAGATTATGCTTAGTTCATTTGTTTTCATTATTTGTGGAAGCTGGATGATATTTTGATGAAAAATGGGGGCTTTCTGTGTGTGACATCTGATGTAACCTGGAGGTTTCCTCATTTGTACAATGAGGATCATAAAACTCATCTCCAAGAGCTTGATATTACATATATATGTATATGTGTATATTATATATAAATGTGTGTGTTTGTGTGTATTACATACTTTATGTGTGTCTATTATATATATGTGTGTATATATGTGTGTATATATGCATGTGTGTATGTATGATATATATCAACATGTAAGTATATATATATGTATGTATAAGTATGCATATACATATATTTATATGCATATATATATATATATATATTTAGTTGCCTCTAACTATGGATTTGTGTGTGTGTTTATATGTGATTTTCATGTATAGTTTTGCTTTCTCATTTCAACAATTTCTTTGGAAACAAAGTGGTTTAATATTTCTGAGGTATTTGGGGCATCTGGAAATATGTCAAGTGGGATACATTTATCATTTTTTGGAAGAGAGGGAGTATAGATAGAGATGCATTTTTGGTGGTAAATATGTGATCAATTTCTTGTTAATGATTCATGGAAATCAAAGATAAAATGTATGTTTTATTGGCAAGTTTGTAAAGGTTTCAATATGCATCTATTTGACTATCCCTTTTAACAAATTTTTCAAATCCTCTGAGTTGTCAGACCAGGGGTTATACTGATTTGCCTCATAATAACAGGATCATAACAGCAATAATCTTGCCCTCAGAGTGTTAAATTGAATATTGATATATAATAGATCAAAGCTTAGATAAGTGGAAGGTTTATTTATTTATTTATTTATTTATTTATTTATTTATTTATTTATTTTTCCCTGAAGCCTAATTTGCCTCTGAGCCAGCAAAATTTGAGTGGAAGCTGATTGCGTTAGCACATCAGCTAATAATGGACCATCAGAGTATCAGATTCCTAATCACAGATAATGGTGGCAGGGCCCCATACAACCACAGCCAGAGAAGCCCAATCCAAGTTAGGGGAGCTTTTGCTGGTAGACTTGAAGCATGTTCCAGCCATTAGTATGGCTACACATATTTTGACATGCCTGTATCCAGATACCTTAAGCTGAGACTATTAAGGTTGTGATTGTCCATCTTTTTCAATATTCATCAAGCAATCTTCTGAGTTCAGATACAGTTTCCCACGTGAGTCTGTATACAAGGAAAAGTTAAGTGAATTTTGCATAATATATAGCATTTAGGATTGTTTGTCATTGTAAATTAATAAGATAACATTAGAACTATTTATCAGTTGGCAGAAATATATCCTCAAGACAGTTTATCTATAATTCAGTAAATTGAGATTTTGCTCAGAGCTTTTGTTCACTTAAGGAACATTTCAAGTGCATTTACTTGATAATTTGCTTTTCCATGCTGTCTCTGTTCTCTGATATTTCTGTAGTGTATATTTGTTGTCCTCTGTTTGCCTTCACTGTCATTTAGTTTTCTTTTTTTTTTTTTTTTTGCGTACTGGGGATTGAACTCAGGGGCATTCTACCTCCGAGCTACGCCCCCAGCCTATTTTTTATTCTTTATTTTGAAACCAAGTCTCACTAAGTTGCGGAGTGCCTCACTAGGTAGCTGAGGCTGGCCACAAACCCGGATCCTCCGGTCTCAGCCTCCCGAATGCTGGGATTACAAGCGTGCGCCACCACACCCGGCTCTTTTTTTGGTCTTTATATCTTTATTCTAGCCCCTTAGTCTTGAAACTTTCCTTAGGATTTTAAAATCTGTTGCTTCTTGCTCTTGAGTTCTCTAATCTCTCTAATTATGTAGGCTGGACTTTGTCTTTCCCTTACTCTTTTTCTACTTATTTTCATGACCATTTGCTGTTATTTCAAAGATAGTGTCCATGTGAGTTATATTAAAATAAGTTCTCCAATGTCATGTTGTCTTTCTTAGGAAGACAGTTCCTTTTTCAGAATGTTGCTTGTGTATAGAGGAAGGACTGTGCTTTTCAATGAGTGACAATTACATTATGTTCTTTCAGAAATGGTATTGAATGTTAAGTCTTTAATGAAAGAAGGGAAAATTGGAGATGATCATAGGCATGGGCAGGAGTGACCAGAACCAAAGGAAGTGCCCCAGGCTGTTGACCTATTTGCCAGTTTCTGTCTATATTTAGTGTGCTATGGACGAGTTAGTCAGACTAATACCGCCTCCTTTCCTGTTCTGGCTCTCCTAATTAGCAGCTATCTAGGACTGTACTCCATCAGCCCTAGAAAAAGCCTGGCTTAACTTAGCTGTTAGTTCTGTCTAGTCCATGCTCACAGAATCCTCCAGCTCCTGATGTCCCCAAATATGCTACAGAAGTCCCAGGTGCCTCTAGCTGCCCCTGACCACACCCTTCCCCAGCCCTTGCCAATGACACCTAAAGGCTATTAGTAAAATAAATTTTCTAGGATTATATCCAGCAATTTCTCAGGAATACACTCCTTTCACATTTAATTTGTCTTTTTAAAATATTTTTTATTGGTGCATTGTAATTATACATCTTTGTTAGGTACATGTTGATTGAGGCATAAATGCACACATCTCTCATTTAACCCTTCCCTAATTCCCACCCTATTCCTGCCCACATCCCTCCTTCTTATATTTTATTTAGTGATTGACTTTGATATGTTTGTGAATATACATCATGTGCATTAGTTGTTTCCCTCTCCTTCCCATCACCTTAAGTTAGGTTGCCTTCTTTGCTCATCAAAGGTTTCTCCTTCATCTAGAGTCCTTCTTAAGACCCACTTTCTTGCTAGCTTCAGAATATTAGGGAGATCATCCAATTTTTTACTTTTTGTGACTGACTAATCTCACTTAACTTAATGTTTTCCAGTTCCATCCATTTCCCTGCAAATGACATGACTTTGTTCTTCTTTATGGCTGAGTAAAATTCCTTTGTGTACATATCCCATAGTTGTAATCCATTCATCTGTTGATGGACATCTTGGCTGGTCCCATAGTTTGGCAATTATGAATTGTTTTGCTATAAACATACTCTAACTGAGCTGGGACTGAAGGCATTGCAACCTCCAGAGACCCCCAGCAAAGAAGCCAATGACTTCCACAGAAAAGCAGTGAAAAACTCAGCCAAAAACTAAAATTAAAAAGTGACAGAATCAGAAGTAAAAAAAAGGGACTGTATAAGCTCTCCATGCCTCCCACCTGGAGAATGGAGCCTAGCAGTCCCAGTGCCACCTTAGCCAGACAGCTGGTGCTGCTGACACATTGACTTTCAGATACCTCCAGGAAGAAACCATGGATTGTCCTGAGGCCGGTGACTACAAACCATCAGTGAAAGAAGTTGGAATTTTGCTCCACACTTGACAGGGACCTGGTTAGATCCATACACCGTGGCTGCGTTGAACTCCTCATCCCTTCCAGCAGCAATCCTGAACAGCAAGCAGCACCCATCAGAACTGTAATTTAACCAGCCATTCCAGTGGAAAACAGCTGTGCCCAAACACAGAGCTTTGAGTTGCAAGGAAATAGGCTTACAGGGGCCTGAGACTCTACAGATCACCTCTGCAGAAGTGGGGGTAGTGACTACTATTGGACACAGCAGAAACATGGTTTAGTAGATAGCCCCTAGAGCCAGATGGGAGGGGACTGTAGTTAGCAGTTTGAGGAGCACTTGTAGGGTCCCTAGGGATCTCTGTGGGACATTGTTCCATGGTGTCTGGGGAAAATAGCTCAGCCTACCAAGTCGTATGCTCTGAAAGCAGTAAGCTTGCATCAGGTCATGTTTGGGCACTATAAGCACCAGCACAAGCACTGGAGGCCAGCAAGGGCCCTTAGTGTGGCACCCCAGGACAGGGGTGGTGTCCCTGAGGCCAAGGAACAGAGCCACCCAAGACTCCAGCCTGGAACTATGGATTCTCTCCTTGTCAGACCTTGTGCCTAGGGCAGAGAATGGCAACAGTGCCATCTGGACCAGACTGTACCAAGCAGCCAGGGGCCCTGCAGGATATTACTTGACCCCAGTCCCAAGCTGGGAATTCAATACACTCTCCACCAGCAGAGTTTGTACTTGACATTACATGTATGCTAGTGACTGTAGTACCTCACATGATTGTAACAAGTAGATATGCAGTGGTGTCTAAATCAGCAGGCTGTAAGATCTGAATAGAATATCATAGTCTTGGGCTCTGTGGAGTTTGGGCCAAGAGAACACAGTGGCCTGTGGTCAACTAAAGACTCCTGTTTGCTTGCAGTAAGAACTATATCTAGTTAAAGAGGTTCTTGGGGACAACTCAAAACTTTGATTATTTAAGTCATATTGGTAGAGGTGAAGATATACCCCCAGCATAGACCTTTTTATAAAGGGAAAACAAAAAAGCACAGAACTCATACACAAAGAACAAGAAATGCCAAGACAACAGAAACACAAACCTGAGAACTCGAAAAATATGAGAACAAGGAAGTATGAGGAAATAATAAACTCCTACAACTCAACAACAATGGAGATCATTAATTCTGATCTACAAGAAATTCAAGAAAGAGAATTCCGAATTTTGATGTTCAATATGGTGAAAGACTTCAAAGAAAATTTAAAGGAAATTCAAGCTTTAAGAAAGAACCAGAAAGAGGCTTTGAATGAAATGGAGTCAATAAATGAATTAAAGACAGCAATAGAAACCAACTCTGGAGGGATAGACCACACGGAAAGCAGGGTACCACTATTGGAAAACAGTCCATTCAAAACTGAAAACACAGTCAACAGTATGTAGAAGACATTACAAAAACACAACCTATACATTCAACAAATATGAGACAATATGAAACATCCAAACATATGGATAAAAGGCATTGAAGAAGGTCTAGAAGCACAGACCAAGGGTATCAGAAATCTCTTCAGAGAAACAATTTCAGAGAATTTTTTCAAACATAGAAAAAGGCTTGGATATCCACATGTAGGAGGCATACAGAACACGGCTAATACAAGATCAAAGAAGAACATTTCCAAGCTACATAATATTCAAAATGACTAAAATAGAGGCCAAGGAAAGAATCTTAAAAGCAGCAAGAACAAAAGTATGGATGACATTCAAGGGTAAAACAATAAAAATCACTCCAGACTTCACAACCCAAGTCTTGAATGCCAGAAGGGACTGGTATAAAGTACTCCAGACCCTGAAGGAAAAAGCTTCCAACCAAGACTGATATATCCAGCAAAGATATCATTCAAAATTGATGGAGATGTAAAAACATCCCAAGATAAGCAGAATCTTAAAAAATTCATGGCTACTAAGCCAGCACTAGGGAAAATACTTAAAGAAATAAATCATAAAGAAGAAAAAAGAGGAAAATTCCAGAATCAGGAAAGAAGTAAACTCCACCAGGTGGGCAACTAAGCAAAGGAGAAATAACACTATATCAAACACAATATAGAATACAAAGTGACAGGAAACAAAAATCAGATTTCAATAACACTGAACATCAAAGGTCTTAATTCTCTAATTTAAGGACATAGATTAGCAAAGCAGATTAAAAATCATAATCCAACTATATGCTGCCTGCAAGAAACTCACCTTATAGCCAAAGATATCCATATACTAAAGATAAAAGGATGAAACATTAGATACCATGCAAATGGAGACCAAAAAGAGGCAGGGGTAGCAATGCTCATATCTGACAAAACATATTTTAAACTAAAACACATCAGAAGAGACAAAGAGGGGCACTTCTTATTAATAAAATGAACAATCCAGAAAGAAGATAAAATGATAGTAAACATTTATGCCCCAAATGTGGGTGCACCCACATTTGTAAAACAAACTCTTTGGGTCATTAGGTCTCAAATAGACCCAAATACAATAATACTGGGAGACTTCAGCATACCACTCATGCCACTAGATTGATCTTCCAGACAAAAGGTGAGTAAAAACTCTTCAGACCTAAAGAATACCATAAACCAAATGGACCTAATAGACATATACACAATATTTCAACCAGCATCAGTTGAATACACATCTTCTCAGTTGCCCATGGAACATTCTGCAAAATAGATAACATCTTGGGTGACAAAGCAAGCACCAAAGCAAGTCAAAAGTTGTAATATAATTCCTTGCTTCTTTTCAGATCACAATGAAATGAAAGTAGAAATCCACAACAGGAAGACCAAAAGAAATTACAAAAATACATGGAAACTGAATGATACACTCTTTAATGAGGAATGGATCAAAAGAGAAATGAGAGCCGGGCATGGTGGCGCACGCTTGTAATCCCAGCATTTGGGAGGCTGAGACTGGAGGATCCGGGTTCGAGGCCACCCTCAGCTACCTAGTGAGGCATTCCACAACTTAGTGAGACCCGGTTTCAAAATAAAGAATAAAAAAATAGGGCTGGGGGTGTAGCTCGGAGGTAGAACGCCCCTGAGTTCAATCCCTAGTACCGAAAAAAAAAAAAAAAAAGAGAAATGAGGGAGAAATTAAAAATTTCTGTAATTAAACAAAAATAGAGACATGACTTATCAAAATCTATGGGACACTTTGAAGGTGATGTTAAGGGGAACATTTATAGTGCTGAGTGCTTACATAAGAAAAGCAACATCATCAAGTAAACCACCTAATGACACACCTCAAGGACCTAGAAAAACAAGAGCAGTCCAATCCCAAAGCCACAAGAAGGTAGACGATAATTAAAATCAGAGCAGAAATAAATGAAATAGAGAATAAAAGTATTAATACATAGGATCAACACATCAAAAAGCTGGTTATTTAAAATGATTAACAAGATAGACAAAAGCTTAACCAACCTAACCAAAAGAAAGAGTCACCCCAAATTATTAAAATCAGAAATAAAAAAGGAGACATCACCACAGACAGTGGGGAAATTCAGAAGATCATCAGAAAATATTTTGAAAATTTATATTCCAATAAACTGGAAAATATGGAAGAAATTGATAGATTTCTAAACATATACAACCTACCTTAATTGAGCCAAGAAGATATACAAAACTTAAACCAACCAATTGCAAGCAAAGAAATAGAAATAGCAATAACTATTCTGCCATCAAAGAAAAGCCCAGGTCCAGGTGAGTTTCCAGATGAATTCTATAAAACATTTACTGCAGAAGAATTAGTCCCACTACTTCACAAGTTATTCCATGAAATCAAAAGAGATGGAATTCTTCCAACCTCCTTTTATGAGGCCAGTATCACATTAATACCAAAACTAAATAAAGATACCTCAAGAAAAGAAAATTACATACCAATATCATTGGTGTACACAGATGCAAAAATTCTAAGCAAAATACTATCTATGGGCATTCAAAACCTCATCACAAAATGTGTACAACATGACCCCAAGCAAGGCTGGTTCAGTACAATTTATTCACCACATAAATAGAACTAAGAACAAAAATCACATGATCATATCAATAGATGCTGAAAGAGCATTTGACAAAATCCAACACCAATTCATGCTAAAAAACATTGCAGAAAATTGGAATTGAAGGAACACATCTCAACATCATTATACAACAAACCCAAGCTAATGTCATATTGAAGGGGGAAAACTGCAGGAATTCCCTTTAAAATCAAGAACAAGACAAGGATGCCCACTATCTTATTACTCTTGCCAGAGTAATAAGACAAGAGTAGGATATCAAAGGAACTCAAATAGGAAAAGAAAAATTACAATTTATTTGCAGATGATATGATCCTATATCTAGAAGATCCCCCCCCCAAAAAAAAACTCAATCAAAAGACTACTAGAGCTGATTAACAAATTCAGCAAAGTAACGGGATACAAAATCAACCTAAAAAAATCAGTAGCTTTTTATATGCAACCATGAATCCACAGAGAAAGAAATACAGGAAACAAATTCCATTCACAATAACCTCAACACTAATAAAATACCTAGAAATAAACCTAACCAAAGAGGCAAAAGACCTCTACAAAGAAAAATATAAAACACTAAAGAAAGAAATTGTAGATGACCTTGGAAGATAGAAAGATCTCTCTTGTTCTTGTATAGGCAGAATAGATATCAAAATGGCCTTTCTACCAAAAGTGATCCACAGAATCAATGCAATCCCTATCAAAAGGCCAATATTATTCTTCATAGACTAGAAAAGTCAGTCATAAATTTCATATGGAGAAACAAAAGACCCAGAATTGTGAAAGCAGTTCTCAGAAATAAGAACCATGCAGGAGGTATCACAATTCCTGACTTCAAAGTATAAAATAGATCTATAGTAATTAAAATAGCATGGTATTGGTACAAAAACAGGCACATAAACCAATGTAACAGAATAGAAGTTACAGAAACAAATCCACACACTTATAGTCAATTGATCTCTTACAAAGGGGCCATACACATACACTGGAGAAAAGACAACTTTTTCAACAAATGGTGTTAGGAAAGTTGGTTCCCCATTTGTAGAAAAATGGAACTAAGCCAGACATGGTGGCACACACTTGTAATCCCAGTACTTGGGAGGCTGAGACCAGAGGATCCAGGTTGGTGGCCAGCCTCAGCTACTTAGTGAGGCCCTCCGCAACTTAGTGAGACCCTGTTTCAAAATAAAGAATGAAAAATAGGACTGGGGGTATAGCTTGGAGGTAGAATGTCCCTGGGTTCCATTCCAGTACCACACACACACACAAAAAAGGGACAAAATTTATACCTCTCACTTTGCACAGGAGTCAATTCCAGATGGATCAAAGATCTGGAAGTTAGACCAGAGATGGTGAAGCTAGTAGGGGAGGCATAAGTTCAACACTCCAACATATAGGCACAGGTAGAAACTTCCTTAGCAAGATCCCCAAAGCTCAGGACATTAAAACAAAAATTAATAAGTGGAATGGCATTAAACTAAGAAGTTTCTGCATATCAAAGGAAACCATCAAGAGTCTAAAGAGAAAGCCTATGGAATGGGAGAAGATCTTTACCAGCTATCCCTCTGACAGAGGATTAATATCTAGAATATATAAAGAACTTAAGACTTTACACTAGAAAAACAAATAGCCAAATCAAGAAATGGGCAACTGAATTGAATAGATACTCCAGAAAAGAAGAAATACAAATGGCCACTAGATACATGAAAAAAGTTCAACATCATTAGCAATTAGAGAGATGCAAATAAAAACTAAATTGAGATTCCATCTAACCCCAATCAGAATGGCAATCATCAAGAAGTCAAATAACAATAGATGTTAGTAAGGATGTGGGGAAATAGGAACTCTTCTACACTGTTGGTGGTATTGCAAACTAGTTCAGCTTCTATGGAGATCGGTGTGGAGATTCCTTAGAAAACTGGGAATGGATCCACCATATGATCCACCTATTCCACTTCTGGGTATCTTTCCAAAGAGGTTGAAGCCAGAGAACTACAGTTATATATGCATACCCATGTTCATAGCAGCACAATTCACAATAGCCAAATTATGCAATCAACCCAAGTGCTCATCGACAGATGAATGGATTACAAAACTATGAGAAATACACACAGTGGAATTCTACTCAGCAATAAAGAAGAATAAAATAATGTCATTTGCAAGAAAATAGGAGGACTCGGAGAACATTATGTTAACTGAGATTAGCCAGTCAGAGAAAGTGAAGGGATATATATTTTTTTCAATATGTCCAAGCTATGGAGAAACTGGGTTACCAGAAGGACTCCAGATAATGAAGGAGAAACCTTAGTGGAGCCAGGGAAGTGGTCTAAGGGAAGGAGAGAGGGAAGACTGAAGTTCATTATTGGAAATACTAACATCAACGGTATGTACATATGTGAAAATCCCAATATCAGTCTAAGTCCTGTGTATAGGAAGGGGGTAGGCAACGGGGGTGGGGGCACCAAGTGCTGTGTGCATGTATGTCAATGTCAACATGATTTACATTATGATGTGAGACAATAATGCACCAATAAAACACATTAAAATATATCATCTACAGCAGGAAAAAATAAAATATGCATGCATTAGTCTTCTAGTTTGATGTCCATTCTTTTAATTTATTTTGGTCTGCGTGTACTTTCCTCCCATCTGATTCCCACTGTAGAGGAAAATGATGTTTTCTTCAGTTTTTGGTATGAAAAGTATAATCGGATTATTTAAAGAATAGAGTTTGTTATTTCAATGGTTGTTCATATGTGAATCAGAGATATAATTCCATGTGTTCATGGCTGTGTAATACCTAAATTTGTTGGGTTTAAATTTATGATTATTTTTAAGTAAAATTTTAATGTGTGCAGCATGATGCTTTGCTGTACATGTGCAGCGTGAGATGATTACTGCAGTCAAGTAAGTGTCTGTGTTCATCTCCTCAGTGACCTTTCCTCTGTGTGTGGTGCCATAGCACCTGAAGGTTTTCTTAGCAAATTTCCAGTACATGATACAGTATTAGCAGCTGCAGTCATCCTATTGTATGTCAGACCTCTAGATTTGTTTCTCCTAGAGTTATCCTATATCGTTGGTACTCTTGTACAAACATCTCATTTTCCCCACTCTTCACCTCTCATACCCAAATATTTTTTTTAAATATAGTCCATTATCATATACATGCTTTGAAATTTCACACCATATCCCATAAGTAGATATAATTACTATGAGTCATTTAAAAATAAAAATATATTTATATTTAAGGGAATATAGCAACAATGTACTACTTGTTTAGTATGGCAGGTGGCAGTTATTGTGACCAGTAGTTGGGTGATTATCCATCATAAGACAGATCCCAGATTTATAGCCTGGAATTTATCCAATTTCTGCCCAGTCCCAGGCTCCCTGCTATGAGTTCCTGCCCAGGGAACTCTGTAGTGCTCCAGCTAAATCTCTCCACCCTGCTGAGTTATTTTGAGAACAACGAGATGTATCTGCTAAATACTAATGTGCAGACTCAAAGCTTTGTATACTCAGTGACTTTGTAAATAGTATCTGTTACTTAGGGTTGAGTTAAGGAATCTTCCCCAGATGTTTTTGAAAGAAGAAGGTAAATACAATAAACTCAAAAGGACTATTTGGGCCTTCACTCAACTATAACTTAGTATGTTTGTATTTACAGTGGGAAGGGATGACATTAGGAGTAAGAACCAGCAATTTCTGAGATATAATGATGAACTTGTGCAATATTCAGAGAACATAAAAATAATATAAATTTTATGTGGGTGGAAAATTGCTCCCCAGCTGACTGGCCCTTTGCAAGGAAGAGAATATTTGTCAGCATTGCATGTTTGGTTGTAGGTCACAGTTATGATTAATGAACACAGATCCCAAACAAAAAATGTGGAGGAATCAGTCCCGCATGGCCAGTTAATAAACAGATCACCACTATAGCAAATCTCGAAGGATGATGGTGACTGTTCCTTTCCACCTTCACCCAAGTTACCTTCATAGATGCATAGTGTGCTCTGATGGTGGACAAATCTGAAATCACCCTGCTTTGCTTCAGATAGATATTGGGGTATAGACAGTCTCAGGCTGCAGTTGTTATTGGCTCTCTCACAGGCCAAAGATTCTCTAGCTTCCAATTAGCAGCAAAAATTCAAACCTATTACAATCAAGAAATATTTAGGATTCTAGGAAGTGGTATGGTAAAAAGAGCATAGTGTTTTCAATCATATAATTAAAGATAAAACATACTAATAAATGTATAAAGAAATGCTACATTTCCTTTCTGGTGATTAATCTATAATTTCTCTTAAAAAGCCTGTATAGAGTATCTCTTTGAGAAGACAACAGTGAAAGTTTGGAGACTTAATCAGTTGATATCAAGTAAGAAAGTCCATCGTGCCTCACATTGTACATAGGATCCAAAGTTAATTCTGCCTTTATTTTCCCCTGCTTCGCCGTTGGTCTGTGCAACTCTACGTATGTTTGGTGTGCTATTTGAGATGGTGGGATTTGTTAATGTGAGCATACCAGACAGTAACAGGGAATTTATCACCCTTTACCTGCTGCCAGCTGAAATGGAATTGACATAGGCTTGCAGCAGTCTTTGATACCTTTTCAAGCAAATTACATGCAAATTCAGAACTATGGAAATTCTGATTTAGCACTGTCTTTTCTTTCTTGTTGCTCTCAGTTCAGCTGTAGTTTTCTCTTCTTGAAAGACTGCTTTTGAGCACTTTCCCATCATTAATGCCTTCCTTTGTCAATTAATTCCATCCATGGTTGTTAGATTAATATTCCTAATGCTCAACTCTAATAATGCCTCTTCCCTTCTCAAGCTCTGTTTCCCCATTCCCTAACAGATAGAGTTCCAAAGTGGTATTTATTTAAAGCATATGTGTGCCTGTCTCCCAACTCATTAAGGCTCTCAGCTTGATTCTTTTTACCCGTTGTTCTGGGCATAAAGTCTTCTCTTTCTGCTCCCTTCCCCAGAGCACATGGGCTCCTGGCCATCTCGCCAGGCTGCCTGCGCTGTGCCTCAGATCTCTGTCCTGTGATCACATTTCTACATATTCTTCTCTTGTTGGTAAATGCTTCTCTATATTGATGCTCTCACTTTAAGTCTTTCTTTTAACTCCTTGCCCTGATAAACATTCAGACTCATTCCGATGGTGCTGTGTTTCCTCTTGTTTTCTTTGCTTTCACTGCTCTGTTCAAGGAAGGAGAGGCATTTTGAAGACCATCTCCAGAGCCTTGTGGGCTGCAGCAGGGGCAACATTGACTGGAGTCCTGCATGTGTCACTAAGTGTGAGTGCTTCTTTACTAAATGAGTAGTAATTGCAAAGTTTTCTAAGTGGGGTATGTGTGTGTGTGTGTGTGTGTGTTTTCTGTAAACTCTTGTTTTGAAATGCTGCCATTACTGTCTTGCCTTCCCTGAAGATGCTTATTAGGGTTCATGAGAAGGATTTTTACAGGATGCTGCATTGTGAACAAGCCTAGGACAGCCTCTATTCCCTGCCCTGCAGCATCTTCATTATGATGGAAATAAATCCTGCCATACCTTTCACATTTCTTAGTGGGTATTATCTTCTCCATCTTTAGCCTGTGTCCTTCACAAGTTTGGTGAATTGTGTTACAACAGTATCCTAAATCCAGGCACCCATTCACTTTTACGTCTGTTTTAGGAATTACTGTGTGTGTGTGTGTGTGTGTGTGTGTGTGTGTGTGTGTGTGTGTTATGAAGGATTGAACCCAGGGGTGCTCTACCACTGAGCTACACATCCAGCCCTATTTTAATTTTGATTTTGAAACAGGTTCTTCCTAAGTTTCTGATGGTCTCACTAATTTTCTGAGGCTGGCCTTGAACCATAGATCTTCCTGTCTCAGCATCCCAAGTACTGATATTATAGGCATGCACCACCATGCCAGGCTTATGAATTACTTTTATATTACTTCTTGAATATCCACACATAAGGACCTATAGCTTCACTTACTCTGTTATTTTATGTATTAAAATATTGCATTATTTTCCATCACTTAATATCCATACAAGCCAGTTTCATTTGCAAAGAACAGTCCTAAATCTCCAAAGGCTCAGAACAATTTGCAAAGGTAGGAATTTAGTTTGAAAGAATTTGTTTTTCCTAAGTAGCAAAATAATCCAGTTTCTCTTTAAAAATGCCTCATGAAAAAGTGGCTGCACTCTCAGTGCCACTGTGGGTGTGACCCCAGGACAGCTTACTCCCACCTGGCGGGGCCACCAGCCTTTGCTAACAGTTTCTTTGCATAATTTTCCTTTCTTATATAAAACTGTTTACTGGTAAATTTAGTTGCAAATTAAGTAAAAATAATACAGCAGCCTCCTCTTCATTTATAGGAAGGACTAAACCGAACTAGCCCTATGATCCTCTTTAATACCACCTTTACTCAACTCCAAAATTGTATTATTAGAAAATTTTCCCATGTGTAGGATCATTTTAGTAAGGAGAAAGGAGTTATAGAGGAGAGGTAGGACTTGTAAATTTTGTCCTATACATATGCCCTCACAAAATAGCTCTGTTATTGAAATTGATATAGAAAACAGTTTAAAACACTTGTCTAGGTTCCACATTCTCTGAAGTTAAGAGTGTCCCACATGTGTTATGTCTTAACTTTATTTTGCTTCTCTAACAGGTCATTTAAAAAAATCAATATATCCTTCCTGTTCTCCAGTTTAGGAATAAATATTTACTAGATAGCACAAAGTCAGCTACTTCAGTTAGTATTCATAGAACTTTTTAAATATACTGACTATGGCTTTTTTTTTTTTTTAAGTGAAGTACCTTATTATGAACTCTTTTGGGGGATTAAGTCTTTTACTATATGAGAATATCAGTACTTTTATATAAATTAAAATTTCAACCTGGACTAACACTTTCATATTTAATTTTTTTAAATGAATACCCAGATTGGCTAAAACTAATATTCCCAGTTGGTACCTGATCTACAAGAACACTGTTTATTTGATGATTTGATGATCTTTGAAGGCTACTTAGAGAACTTTGAACTCTTGAGGCTGTCAGTGGTATATAATAAGAAAATGATTTTTATAAGGGACTGAAATAGTCTGCAGTTTAAGAGATGACTAAGAGATGGGGTAGATAAAACCAATTGGTAAGTTTCTTTTTCCCAAAAAAATGATTTAAAAATTGGTCTTTAATATGAATTTAAATATTTGATGAAAGACATATAACGCATTGAAGCAAAATTACATCATGTACAAGGGTGAACAATTTTTAATTTGAAAAAACTTGCTTTTGTATTTTTTCAAATTCTTATAAGAAATTGTCTCTTGAATTCTCTCTGACTCACTCTGTCCCTAATATATAAATATAAGGTTTGGTTCCTAACTCTTCTCTGTAGAGTTGGGGAGCATAACATCAGCATTTAGTACTCTATTTGTAATATCTGTGCTAGGAGGGGAAATGTTAGACTTCTAATAGTGTGATGTGTCATGTCGAGGCACAAGTTAATCCATGGCAGAGGCCCTTGATGTGGGCTGCAGTCACGTATGCAGCCTTAAGATACTGGTTCGTAAGCCCTGCCTTCAGCAAATTTTTTTTTTTGAATTGGAGTAGTAGAATGGTGCCCAGGCACCAGTATTTCTTATAAGTTCTGCAGATAATTCTAGCACAGTCAAGAATTACATCAAGACTCATTTAGAGTACCTAGACTCTAAAAACAACAAAAAATTATTGAAAACTTTTAACATGAGTAACTTCTAAAAGCAGTATGTGTGTGGGGGGGTATATATAATTTATTTCTAAAGGTAATACACACATAATTTAAATGAATTCATTTTTCATTTTAAATTGAGGAAAGATTTAGTGAGAATTCCAACAGAAAAACTTGGTCTCGGTTAATTTTGTGAATAAATTAAAAAAGACAAAGACTATTTAAAACTGTATTAAACTATATTATTCTAGTGTATATTTTTTGCTGATGTAATCAGAGTTTAGAAATTATGCATATAAAATAATTACAGACTCCAAGTCCATGTAAGTAGCTTTTATTAAACTGGTAACAAATGTTTATTTCTTTATAACTAATAGGTTACAAAACCCTCTTTTAATTAAATGCTTAAGAAATTTACTATTTTGGTGACAGAAAATTTATTTGCCCAAGAATCACAAAATTATCACCTTCCTTCCCACCATCAGCACCATCCATCTAAATCCCAAGTTTAATACAGTGAATTGGAAATTGGAAATATATCACCAAACCTAAAATTTCAGTTATCTGTGTCCATTATCACTGACAAATAAATTGCATCTATTTTCTGATTTAGCAGTAGAAAAAAATCTGGAGAAATATAAATATTTCAAAGTAGAGTGTGTATTTTCTAGAAATAAGACAATTCTGAGTTAAATACTACAAACTTATTTTAACCCATTTGCCCTTATTTTTTGTGGCACTCGGGATTGAACCCAGGGAAATTCTACCTCCCAGCACTATTATTTATTCTTTATTTTGAAACAGGGTCTCAGTTGTGGAGGACCTTGCTAAGTAGGTTAGGCTGGCAGAGAACCTGCCATCCTTCTTGTCTCAGCCTCCCAAGTTCTGGAATTACAAGTGTGCACTACCATGCACAGCTCATTTTTTTTTCTTTTAACCTAGAATATGTTTTCTGTCTATTGGATCCATTCCTGACTGATGACATTAAAGTACACTTATTCTTGCTGGTTGTTGTGGTGGCATATTTCTGTAATCTCTGTACTTTAGAGGCTGGAACAGGAAGATCACTGGTTGAGGTCAACCTCAGGAAAAAAAAAAAAAAAAGAGAGAGAGAGACAGAGACAGAGAGAGAGAGAGACAGAGAGAGAGAGAGGCTTGAAGGTATTGTCTGAGGAAGAACATTCCTGGGTTCAATCCCCAGTACCAAAAAAAAAATTATATGTATATAATATATATGTAATTATATATATTATATTATATATAAAATTATAAATATTATATATATATATAAATTATATATATAGTTTATTAGTACTTGGGAAGCTGAGACTGGAGGATCACAGGTTCAGGGACAGCCTCAGCAATTTAGTGAGGTTCTCAGCAACCTAGTGAGACTCTGTTTCCAAATAAGCAATAAAATCAGTCTGGAGATGTACTTCAGAGGTAAGATGTCTCTGGGTTCAATTCTAAGTACCACACCAAAAAAAAATGCACTTGTTCCAGGTGACATTGAGACAGACATTCATTGTTAAGCTGTCACCCAATAGCAACATTTGTATAAGTAGGAGACTTTAACCTCTGTGAATGAGCTCCAAAGTGTAGCTAGAAAGATGTGAAACTGCTTGGCAGTGTTATTGTTTATTATTAGATTCATGGATGAGAAAAAGACTTGTGGATTTCTCCTATCCATTCTTTTCAGGATGAGGTCAATTTCAGATTGAAAAGATGGGAGGTTTATACAATTCTTGTTTGGACATTCTATAATATGGGGATGATAATCATTGCTCTGGATGTTTGGCTATGGTTTTGTTTAGAAGTAATAACTGGTTTCAGATGAAACTTTGCATAAGTTCAATTTCTAGGACTCTAAATCTGTTGATAAATTTTTCCCCATACCACCTGATAAATGAATCTGGGTAGCATACATTTTGCTGTTTTGGGTAGTACTCACTTTGTTGTTATATGAGATAAAGAGGAGAAATCAAGTTTAGTAGATTATATTTCTTCATGGATCTGGAGTAGAACATCCATTTTTATACTTTTATTGGTGCATTGTAATTATACATCATAGTGAGGTTAAAAGTCATACAAAAATATACATAGGTTTTAGTGTATTTCTCTTCAAGTTCCACCCTGCTATCTCCTCTCCCCATAAATAACAGGAATATTGGTAGTAATATCTTCATACATGGGCATAGCCATAATTTGAACTATTTCTTTCATCAGTTCTTCTCATTCTCATTCCCACATCCCTTTCCTAATCCCCTTCCACTCTTCTACTGTATCCTCATCAATTTCCTTAAGTCCATTTATTTCTTGTTTCCTCTGTAGCTTCCACATATGAGCTAAAACATTCGACCTTTGTCTTTCTGACACTGTATGATCTCACTTAGCATGATAATCTCTAATTCCGTCCATTTTTCTGCAAATGGCATAAATTCTTCTTCTTTATAGCTAGGTAAAATTGTGTGTGTGTGTGTGTGTGTGTGTGTGTGTGTGATATGTGAAATGTATATATATATATATATATATATTTTTTTTTTTAATTCATCTGTTGATGGATACCTAGGTTGCTTCCATAATATGGCTTTTGTGAATTGTGCTGCTACAAACATGGATATGCATGTATCACTATAGTATTCTAACTTTAGTTTTTTTTGAAAGAACTAAATAAACTATACCATTGCAGAGTGGTATATCTGAATCATATGGTAGTTTCATCCCTACCTTTTAAGGAACTTTAGATTTGATCCAAAGAAGAAAGTTGTAAGGAAAAGCATAGCTTACCAACAAGTTAAGCTCCTAATGAGGTCCAGAGAATGGTGTTTCACCTTGGAGAGAGGCTGGCCTTTCCCTCATAGAGAGCCCTGGGGAAACCCACAGAGCCATCCCCTCCTCCATGAATATGACTGAGAGGTTGTCAATATTTTAAGCAATTCCACATCATTTGTAACTATGATTTGTAGTTTTTTGGCTCCAGAAGTGAAAGACCTGTGATTGTATGGTTACTAACTTTTATATGATAGTGTAAAATTTAAAATAACATTAGAACCAGAAATGTTAAAAATGTAAGTCACAATTTAGTAAATGTGTCATTTTAAGGAAAAATAAAATAACTGT